>JAAOAN010000017.1:0-71058 GCA_013396205.1 Fusarium mundagurra
GCCGGGGGCGAGGCCGCGATGGCGCTGTAGGTAGTAGGCGCGGGAGCAGATTTGGCATCAGTGAGCGCCTGATTCCAGGAGTCGAGGAAGCTGTCGGCAAACTTTTGAGCGAATTCCCGTTCAGGCCCAGTGGTGAACTGTTTCGCTGCTTCTTCAAATTTAGCGCAGAAGGCCTGAAACACCTTCAACTTGGCATTGTACTCCTCCGCACGGTCGCGTGCGAGCTTAGTGGCTGCTTCAATAAGGGAGACTGGTTGCTGTTCAGTAGTCGGGGCAGGGTCAGAGGAGGGGGCGGGATGGGCGAGCTGGGCCCCTTCCGCGGCCGCAGCAGTAGAGATCGCATTGAGAGGCGAAGACGGCGTTTGAGCCGTCCTCCCGAAGGCGGGCAGGATTGTGGTCGTTGTGGTGCACTTGTTAAGAAGATTGGTGTAATTAGGGCTACTTTCTTAACTTCTGCATGCCAAGAAAGTAAGATGACAAAGGAAGGTCCTGGTCTCATCACGTAGGGGCCGCGGTAGATAGAACTCTAGGGTAGGCGGTCGGCATTGCGCATGATGCTCGGGACAAACGCTACAGAGCTCATCGCCCTCCATGCACCACCGCCAGTCAGGTTTGCTATCAAGGAATTGGCTCAAGACCCCGCGCGAGCAGTATTCCTGCAAAAGATACAGTTGCATGGCCTCTTTGTCTGCTGCTACAGGTCGACCTAACTGCGGCTGCCAGGCTGCACTAAGTAAAACGATCGACTCGGCTACTTCGCCATCCCGACCCGCTCTACCTGACTCCTGAGAGAAATCCGTCAGAAGGCTCGGGGCATCGACGTGAATGACCAATCGAATATGAGGGTAGTCAAACCCAGGACCCAGCGCTGACGTCGCCACGATGATAGGCGAATCGGCTGCTGTTAGCCATTGCTCTATGATCGCCATCTTCTCTTCTTCTGTGCCGGACTCGGCTGTGTAGGACGGACAGCCGAGCATGTCAGCAAGCTCTGCCACGAGATCCTTCGTCGGACAGTATATAATGACCCGGTCCCGCTCGCTCTTGAACAGGTCTGTCCGGGTCCAGCAAGACTGTACAAGACAAGCTGCCTGCTCACATAGATTGCCTAGCCCACGTTCTTGCTGGACGATGTATCGGATGTTAGGACGATTTGTTGACTCTCTGACGATATGCGGCCGCACGAGCTTATTGTGCTCAAAGAAAAGCTCTTGATAGATTGGTGGTAGTGTCGCTGTCAGCCAGACAGTCTGTGTACGAATCTGCCGTACGTGCCATGCTAGCTGCGACATACTTCGTCGGTAACAGCTTGCTGTGATCGTGAGATGGCATTCATCGATCACGATCCGATCTAGACACTGTCTATCAGACAGTCGGTTGGCATACTCTAGGAACGCCTCTGTACAAGCTGCCTCGGCCGATACAACAACGATGGGGGCTGATTTCTTCGAGCCTGGGCGCCAGATATGGTGCTTTAGCGCGACTTTATCAAGGCGCCCGAGCATATTACCGCGTAAGGCTACAGTGGGAAGGATCAGGATGGTTGTTTCAGCTCCCGCCAGTGTGGCTCCGACCATGAATACCAATGTCTTCCCCGAACCCGTTGCAAGAACGACGATGACCTGCTCAGGTGCACGTGGACCCATGGTCGCCAGCATGGCATCCCGCTGACCAGGGCGACGCAACTGTAGCTCTGGATCGTTATGCAGCCTACGGGCGGCCGCGATGATTCCATCTTCTTTGGCAGCCGGCCTTGCACGAAACCGTGCCTTCTTGCAAGCATTGCGTAGCCCTTGCGCTTGTGTATCCGATACGGCAGGGGGCCGCTTACCCTGGAGCACTTGATCGATCCGAAACAGAGACCGCCAGCTTTGAGACGCTCGGTAGGCACGGTGAAGTGAGCTTGTCACGGTCAAGGCCGTGCTGCCGGCATAGCTATAGTTAAATGTCCGGAAACTATGATTGCTCATCCCGGCAAGGTACGCAAGATCCGCTTCATCCTCCACTTCTTCAGACGCCGCGATCTCACCCATGTCGAAATTAGCCTGCTCCCTGGCGCTGAACTTCTCCTTTGTAATAGAAGCAGCAACTTGGCGCCACCATGCCACCTGGAACTGGGGCACCTCTGCCCGCACGCATGCCCTCCGGAGGCAGGATGAGACCATACCGTCCCTCCAGACCTCGCCACCAAGCTTTGACCATAGGTATGGCGAAAGTAGAGCCCCCGGCTTGCTCTGACGTAGAAAGGCCTGACGCAAGGGCAGCGCGAACGCGAGATACATCAAGAGGAGGTTTCCAACGGCCGGGGGTAGGAACCTGATGTTATCCTTCTCCTCCCCGGTCTGTTCCTGGCTTTTACTGTATCGCACATATATCATGACCATCTTCTCCCACAGAAATACCGATCGGCGGCGGGCACCCGTGTTGATGTACGTGATGGAGAGTAGTTCTGGGGAGCGTAATGGAGGGCCCGAAGGAACCGAGATGAGTGCCAGCATCCTCTTGAGGAACTCCTGAACATGCGCCTCATAGATAGCTATCGCCTTGGGGCAGAGGCGAACCCCACCGTTTGGACCCAGCCGCACGAATACCTGCCGTAGATCCGCCCTCTCTTCGATCTGTCGGAGCAGGGCGTCATGCGTCCCCGCCAGTATCTCGCGATTCCTCTCGTCTGTCAACCACGAAGCGCCGTAGTCGTCTACATCTAGATCGTCGTGCAGCCTCCACGCCTCAATCGGAGCAACATCTCTCATTCCAAACAAGAGCTCATCATACAGAAGCGAGTGCGCCTGGCGGAACTCAGACTCGACCAGCTGTGTCACTTGTTCCATGTGTAGTTTCGTCCCCATATAGTCGACCGTTTCCCCATCAAGGGACCAGCGGGCTTGGTGCTTGGTAAGACTGGTGCGGGAGGCCGCAAAAAGATATAGCCTCCATTGCAGTACATGTCCGAAAGGTGTCTCCGCCATCTGCTGAAAGTACTTCTTGCACATTTGATCCAGCAGATCGGGGATTCCGTCTTCGTCATCCTGCTTCTGGAAGCACACGAAGTCGAACAGGATGAGCTGGGCAGTCCAGGTGAGCGCCGATAGATTGCTGTTGAAGTTCCCTGGTTCGCGCCATGTGCACCGCTTGTGCTGCTCGTCATCTACCCGGCGCGTCAGAGCCTTCTTCCGGCTGAGCATAGCACAGAAGCTCAAGATGGCAGACCGGAATGGCCTACTTCCGACAGTCTGGCAGATGAGCGAGATATAAAATTTGCGGATAGTGTGCTTCAGCTCGGCGTCACGCTTATCATAGTCCCTATTAGCTATACCTTCCTTCTTATCGCAACTTGATGCCCCCTTTACCGCCTTGTCACGCCTCCGCAACGCACTGATAACGTCCTCCATGGCTTGTCGTTGTAGCGGGGTCGTCTCGATTATGTCCCGCGGCACTACATGGTTTTCACCCTCTCTTGTGAAATGGCCATCGTCACGATATACCACCCGGTAATAGTATGCCAAAAGCTGCTTTGTGATCCGGAAATAGGAGGTAAGGGATGACTCGTTCTTGAAGCTGCGGAATTTGCTGGCCTTTACGCTGCTCATATTGCTATCATCGCTGCGGAAATTGCTTAGCCTCTTCGCACGCTGCTGCGTCATCTTGCGATCGGGTGATTTGTCGCTGCATAACTTATATGCGTCTCTGAGTGTACTCTCGGCTGCGGCAAGAATACGCCTGAGATCTATATCCGTGTCACCTGCGCCGCCTTCTTCTTCTCCATCATCATCATCATCATCACCATCGCCGCCGCCGCCGTCATCGTCGTCGTCCACGCTTCGTGGTAATGCATACGACGACATGATCTCGGTATCGCGGAGACCCTGCAGGTGCGTAGGGAACCCGGTATGGACAAGCCAGGGCACCCGATCAGCCCGTGATGCCTCGACGTCTTGCACAATCTCGGCCTCCTTGTCTAGGTCGCGCGAAGCCTGGATGATGTCAGCCTTCAGGTCTTCAAACAGCTTTCCCTCCTCCTGCGAAGTGGACGCCATGACGGCCAGGCCCGACCCTGCCAGCGCTCCTCCCGTTGTTGGCAGAGATGGGTCTTCCTCGACCAAAAAATAGTCGATGAGGCCCTTAGCCGTGAAGTATGTCTGGAGCTTGCATGCCCTCCAGAGAGGCATAGCGTTCGTATGCTCCGAGGCCTTCCTCCCATGAACCGGCATGTGATCGTGTATCTTCCTAGCCCGCCGCGTGCAATAGTCACATTGGACTTCCGTGCAGGTGCAGATGTAGCCTTCGTACATGGTAAGACCCTCTATAGGCCGGCATGGCCTTTTTCTATTGGCCCTCCAGCCCATCAGTTTCGGGACGAGACATATCCCACAAGCCCGGCATATAGTAACTATTTATTTCATTTAACCCTAACCATCTAATATACTAACTATTCAATCTCGAAATACCGAATCTTACCTTTTGCAGAGGAAAACGTTTGGACGCAACATGTCTGGAACATGCCTAATTCCTCTGCTGCCATCGGTGAGACCCCTAATTGATGTATTATCATATGATCCCTAACTTTGTCAGACGATAGTGTGAAGTATGGCTTTCCAGAAGTTTTGACGCAGACATTACACTTGAACGCAGGATGAATAGCTAATCCGGGAACTGGTCGCACCTTCTCACGAGGGATGGCCAGCTCTTGGAACGAACAAAGCTTATATGTGCTAAATCGTTCCATCAAGGCTTTACAAGTGAGTCCAGTGATGCGGTGCAATTTGTTTAGGTGGCTATAGAACGACTTTTGCCCAGGTTGGATCATCGATTCGCATGCGATGCAGACAAGGATCTGATACTGAGCATTATAGAGGAATCCATCCGCATACTCAGTTTGGCCTGTGTCGTGACAGGAAGCGGCATTGCTAGTCCTGCCTATCTTTGACGCTCGACCCAGGCTGCAGGGTTCTGCTAACCTTTTGCTGCAGACCTTATGAGTCATAGCGGCGTTTATACCGGTAGAGTCTTCTTGCGAACGAAGGCAACATTCTTGGTAGTATTGTCTACTCCAATCTTGCCAAATATTTGATAAGCGGCGATACATTTCCAAGAGCTCCGGTTGAAGTCTTTCCGGAAGAGCTCTATCGATAGCATACGTGGTCAGGAGCATGCGAGGATGATGACCCGCTCCCGCCGCAAACACGCGCATTGGATCACCCGCGCTGGAAGGGTAGTAGAAATTCGACTTCTCAACTAGCTTTGCTAGATACCTCTTGGCGATTGCTAAAGCAGCTTGCCTGTACAGCGATAATGTCCAGGGCGTGATCAGGTCCTGGGTCCTGCTTCTCAGTATATCTGAAGCTTGGTCAGACGATAAATGCTTCTTTCTACCATTGGGGTCCAGGAAGAAGAACTCTTTACTGCCGTGGCGTGCTGAACGCATCGTTTCGGCCAAGAATTCCCAGACTGGACGAATAATAGCGAGGTACTTCAAAAGGCTGAGGCTGAGGTCTATAGGAACATAGCGGACGATGTAAAACGCATAATTGTTGGACGCTCGGGCTTTATTGTAACTGATAATAATGATCATACGCCCGTCGTAGAAAAACACATTGCGTATAGACAGCTTCGAGTTTAAGTATCGAATACTGGTTACCTCGGTGCCTCGGCCAGGCAAACTGGCTCTGAAGTGGATTGCTGCAAAAGCGGACTTGTTGAGCTCGACACCAGCACTGAGGTACTTGTGACAAGTCTCTGGGTTCCAGTGTCCGGATTTTGTGAAAGGCGTATCACGAAACGACGACTTTTGCAGCCTATGGAGGAGAGTCTCCCAAATATCTGCTAGGTTGTTCTCGGTTTTGTCGATAAATGACCAGCCTGCTTTTCGACATGTCAAATCGTCTCGAATGGCAGAAACATCGATATCCGGTTGCCAACCTAATAACATCTCATCTACCTGCTCTTGCACTGTTATTACAGCTTTGTAATGAGTTTCGCAGAACTCTGATAAGAATACTTTTTTGTCGTCGCCTATGGTGAATGATCGACCGTCAGGAGCCCAAGTAAGGTTACCCGGCACCCCCTCTCGTTTCACGATGGATTTTGCGAATGCTTTCAGTTCGATCAACTCTCCAAGAGGTGTGTAGCAGCCTCGCAGAAGATATTTGCTGCGAATGGACGAAATACGGTCGGGCTGAGACGAATAAGCTGTCCGACAAGGCCAGGCGAGCTCAAGAGTATTGTAGCCGAAAACAGGCACGGCGTACTCAAGAAATAAGAGTCGGCCGATCCACATAAGGGCAGATAGTTTGGGTGATGAGCTATGGGCCGGATGAAAAGTCAATGACGGCCCCTTAATACCTAATACGGCTGTGAAGTGAATGATGGTAGATGCAGACATATCTCCAGTAGGTTCTTGGTACGTCCAGAACATCATCGATAGTTGAAAAATGGCCTCAGATAAGTGCAACCAAAGGCCAGACGAGAGACAGAACGTCGAGTTTATAGATGACTCATTTCTACCATCATTCATATCGTAGTGTGCATCGTTTCCGTTGGAATGAACCTCAGTCTCGACTCGGTCATACTCGTTAATATGTTTCTCGTCAGTCCGGCGATCGTCCTCATCGTCATCGTCATCTTCATAGTCAGAGTCGCCACGCTCATCATCATCTCCATCACATCCTTCGTCCGGATTCCGGTCATAGTTCGTTCCCTCGCGCTGTAGAAGAGTAACCAGATATAGTACATGACGCATCATGATAGTTTGATCGCTTCCGAGTCGTAAGTTATAGATGTCTTGTTGTTGATGTGTTTGAAAGTGCTGAACCCTGAATACATAACAAATGAACCTTTTCCATACATCAACATATCTTTCCAAGCACTTCACAACTTTGAACTCGTGGGGCCAAAAGTTATCTTTCCAGTAGGTATTCAACCAGCATCGAGATCTATATGAAGTCTTGGCCAGCGTGAACGTGGCTCGATCAATCATGAGATCGACACCACGCAATATGACTCGTAGCTGGGCTTCCACGGGAGCCGGACTTCGGAGTGCCATATCGTGCCATTGGCCTAACAGATAATCTTCGTTCCATGCTGATTTGGGCTTTTTTGCCGTGGCCGCGATGATGCCAAGCGGTCGGTTGTGGAACAAGCGAGGCCACCCAGTGTGCTGTAACCATGGAGTTGTTTCATTCTGTTCAACGTCGTGATCATCAAGCTGATGTTCGCTGAATCCTGGAGGCCACATATTTAAAGATTGTCAGGGTCGTTGGAAGTTTCAATGCATCATAGCAAAAATGAACGATTGATGATGGTAAGCAACAATCATTAAAGTGCTTTCTATACTCCCAGAACGCGGTCACGAAACACACGCGATTAAAATATCGATTTACACGTAGGCGGCCATGAGGTGGTATCGCTCTGCGCCACAAAGGAAAAGTTGGCTGCGAGGGTTGCAATGAAAGAAAAAGTAGCCAATGAGTGGGTTTTGCGACGCACTTTTAATCAAAAAGTCTGCAGGGACATCTAAAACAGCGTCCCTTTTTCAGTGAAAGAGGAACTAGCAGGGGTATAAGCCAATGAGCGGTGGTGAATTTCCTCTTTTACTGAAAATGGGACTGACCATGAGGATGTAAAAAGTCTGCGACGAGCTGCAAAGGTCTATGATGTGAACTTCTCAACCCTCCATGCCCGACATAACGGTATCTCTGCACGTTGCGATTGGGTTCCAAAAGTCACGGAAACTGAGTGATCTGGAGGAACAGGTTATAGTCCAGTATATCCTTGACCTAGATTCGCGAGGATTTCCTTCCCGGCACCGTGATGTTGAAGAGCTTCTTGCCAAGTTCTTCCCGCCACTACCGTACAACATCGAAGACGAAGGGCTGCAGCATCGGAGAGCCCCTGTAACGATGCCGGACCTGAGTTTAGAGGAAGTGGAACGTCGGCTATGGGCGACAAAATCATGGAAGGCGCCAGGGGAAGACGGTCTACCAGCGATTGTCTGGAAGCAGATTTGGCCATCGGTCAAACACGACGTCCTCGACATCTTTCAAACATCACTAAAAGAAGGTGTTATACCAAGACAGTAGAGACATGCTCGAAGCATCCCACTCAAGAAGCCAGGCAAAGATGATTATACGATCGCGAAAGCCTGGAGACCGATCTCGCTTCTCGCTACGCTGGGCAAGGTGTTGGAGTCGGTTGTTGCCGAGAGGATCTCCCATGCGGTCGAGACTCACGGGCTTCTTCCGACCAACCATTTCGGTGCGCGCAAGCAGCGGTCGGCAGAGCAGGCCCTCGTCTTCTACAAGAGCACATATTCTCAACTTGGCGCTCACGTCACGTTGTGAGTCTCATCAACTTCGACGTGAAAGGCGCATACATTGGTGTATGTAAGGAGAGATTGTTGCAGCGGATGAAAGCAAGAGGGATCCCTGAAGAGATTTTACGCTGGGTGGATGCATTTTGCTCCGAGCGAACCGCGACCATCATGATTAATAGACAAAGTTCCGAGAACAGGCCTCTTCCGCAAGCAGGACTCCCGCAAGGATCGCCCTTATCACCGATGCTGTTCCTATTCTTTAATGCGGATCTAGTGCAGACCCAAATCGACAGGAATGGCGGAGCCATCGCATTTGTTGACGACTACACGGCGTGGGTGTCTGGGCCCACAGCCCAGAGCAACCGGAAAGGAATACAAGCAATAATCGACAAGGCTCTGGACTGGGAGAAGCGCAGCGGCGCAACGTTTGAAGCGGAAAAGACGGCGATCATACACTTTACCAGATACACAGGCAGAGTAGACTGGGAACCGTTCACCATCAAGGGCGAGAAAGTCTCTCCCAAAGACCAAGTCAAGGTCCTTGGGGTTGTCATGGACTCGCGCCTGCACTACAAACAGCACATGGCCAGGGCAGCGACTAGGGGCCTAGAAGCTGCAATGGAACTGAAACGCCTGAAGGGAATGGCTCCCTCGACAACGAGACAGCTCTTTACAGCCATGGTAGCCCCTGTGGTGGACTACGCCTCCAATGTCTGGATGCATGCGTGTAAGACAGTACCGGCGTATGCCATCCAGCGAGTACAGAGAATAGGAGCACAGGCGATCATAGGATCCTTCACAAGCGTGGCGACAGGAGTAGCCGAAGCTGAAGCCCACATAGCGACCATCCACGATCCGTTCTGGAGACGAGCAAGCAAGTTATGGGTAGACATACACACACTGCCGCGGACCAACCCGGTCCGGAATCTCTTACGAGGAATCAAAGCCTTCAGGCGCTTTATATCTCCACTCAGGCGTTTCGCGGATGTATGCAGAGAGCTACCGAAGGATACCTTGGAAGTCATCCAGCCATTCGCCCTCGCGCCATGGGAGGCACGCCTACAAGTCATACTGAACAGTCAAGGAGAGGCAGAAGAGGATAAGATCAAAGAGCTAGCCAAAGCAGGATGGGCGGTCAGGATAGCGACAAGCAGCTCCGCAAGACATGATTTGGTCGGCATGGGAGGAACTATCAGAATCCCCATATCCGTGGCAAGAGTCGGCAAGTTCACCGAAACCTTTTCGGTCACCCTGGGCTCGAGGGAAGAACAAAACCCGTACACAGCCGAACTGGCCGCTATCGCTCATGGTCTCAACTACCTGCCAGAGATGAAGTATCGAGTCATTGTGATCGTGACGAGTAACAGATCTGCAGCCCAGGCTATAGGTAACCCTCGCCAGCAGTCAGGCCAAGGGCACATACGAGAAATATACGATGCCATAGAGAAGCTTAGAAGAGACGGAAACCGAGTCAACCTTGTCTGGCTGCCCGCCAACGGTGAGCTCAAAATCCAGAAGATAGCCAAGATGTCAGCCCACGAGGCAACAAAGCCATACGTCACGCCGCGAGGGGGAGCGGTTAAAGCGAAGACCACAATTCTCAATCGAATGAGAGCAGATCTAAAAAGCGAGAGGAAGTTGCCGGAGGGAGTTGGCAAGCATTCTAGGAAGGTCGACTCAGCTCTGCCTGGTAAACACACACGTATGCTCTACGACAAGTTGTCGTGGAAGGAAGCCAGTGTACTGCCGCAGCTTAGAACCGGAATGGCGCGACTAAACGGATATATATATCAGATCAGGGCAGCACCAACGGACGAATGTCCGTGCGGGAGGGCAAAAGAAACAGTAGAGCATTTCCTCTTCCGTTGCGTGAAATGGACGACACGAAGCAAAGAGATGTTTCAGTGTACGAATGAGAAACGCGGCAATCTCTCCTTTCATCTGGGAGGTAAGGCAGCATCAGACGGTCAGGAATGGAAGCCAGACATGGACGCGGTGCGGGCCACGATCAGGTTCGCGATCGCTACAGGTCGCCTAGAACTGAGATGACAGGGACACCAGTAACCCTGCAACACTTTATCAACACTAACCGATAACCCCCGACACCCTCAAATAGTCAACAGCAAGCATCGCTTCAGCCGCCGACGATAGGAAACTGAACACTTGGAGGAAATAGGCTTCAAGTTGACCTGCTACTACTAATATCCAGGAGGGCCAAGGAGAAGAGCGATGACTAGACTGGAAAGAATAAGGCGATATTCTCATGGGCTTGGCGAGAGCAAGGAAATAATGAGAGAGATGTATGTAATCTTAGCTTCAGAGCCCTTTGGGCGTTGGCCTACGGGCGTAATAGACTTGTATTGTATTGTACTCATACTACTCTTTCCTCGATCTCGATATCTCTGGCTTATTACCTGATGACATAAATTATCTCGAAGCGCAAGGATGCTTTCGAGTCCCCACTCCAGAAGCCTTGGATGAAATTGTTCAAGAGTACTTTTTACATGTTCATCCGGCGCTTCCGTTGTTAGATGAAGCCTGGTTCTGGGCCATCTATACACGGTCTGTACGCGGCAGATCAAACCTCTCTCTCTTTGTCTTCCAGGCCATGCTATTTACTGCATGTAGTGTATGTTGCTACCTCTTTGTATATCTTGGTGCAGGATTTGCTGACTTTGATAGCTCCTACCCTTTTCAACTATCCGAAGTCTTGGATTTGCTTCAGTACACAATGCACAGAACACATATTACCGCCGTAGTAAAGTAAGTCCATTGTGATCGGTGACTCATGCTGGTGGGCAAACGGTGACTGACCTGTACTGCAGCTGTTGTTTGATCTTTGCAGTGAGAGAAACCTTGTGTTCAGTGCGTAGGGGGCACTTTTGCTGTCATACAATGGAACAATGAAGGACCAGGAACGCACGAATTCTATTTGGCTATCAACTGCAATCCACTTAGCTCAGGCCGCAGGTGCAGATCAATTCCATACCAGCTCAAACCCGAGTTTGACTTCGGTAAATGAGCTGAAACGACTGTGGTGGTGCTGTATAGTACGGGACCGAATCCTGCCTCTTGGGATGCGAAGACAACTACACATCACATCGCTTGATGTGGCTCATACCAACTATTTGCCTACCGAGAAAGGCTTCTGGCGGGAGATTGACGGGTCTCGGGTCTATGCACCACAGACGAAACGAACGCTAGTCCGATTATTTATCACGCTGTGTGAGCTGACTGTCCCGCTCACCGATGTCATCAAGATCGTCTATCCTACAGGCCGCTTGACGGATATCCATTCCCCAGTTGTTCATGACGCCCAAAAGGGAAGGGAATCGCTGCAGTCTTGTGAGGCTGGCTTGGAGGCTTGGTTCGAAAGGGCAACCATCCAGTTCCCAACGCCTGCTGGTATTCTCACTCGCGAAGGGTCTCTTGTGTTATACACAAACTTACTCTATATATACTATCAGTGAGAATCCCTCTTCAGAAATATTGATGCATTTCGTGTTTCTAACTGTCGAAAAGTGCTGCTTGCTTTGCACTTTATCAGCACAAAGCCTTCATTATTAGCCAGGAACAGGCCAAAGCGACTTCAGAGCTGCAACAGACCAAAAGCAAAATCGAGGATGCCGCCCTCGGCATTACAGAGAATTTGAAAGAGCTTATTCAGCTGAGGCTAGAAAGGTTCTTGCCAGTCAGCATGTGAGTTGCTACCATAATTTGTCATTTGCTGCTGCTGATAATCTATTTCTAGTGCTGCATACATTGCTGTTCCCCTGGTGCTCCACATCCTTGATGTGAGACTTGCAAAGAGGCCACTGCAAATAGCCCAGAAGCAGGGAAAGCTAAATGTTTATGTTGAAACAATGAAGGCTATGCAGAAACTCTATGGTGGCGTTGATGATGTTTGGACCTTTATCAGAACAGCCATCGATTATGCAACTATACAGGACGCAGAGAATGAGACAAGCTCACAGAATGGTTTCTGCATCGATGCTGTCGGGTGTCTAGGATTGAAATCCCAACTCATCACAGACAAAGAGTATGCCAATGACTAGGGTAATGTCCTCGTCATGGAACCTGTTTTATACTTCCGCCTTTCTCGAATCATCGACCACTCATTAGCTCTCGGGAGATACTCAGAAGACTCTACACTTGGACTCGCTGCACCTCGTTCAGCGCGCTTACCTTCTCCCAGACTCTTTACCATCGACATGGGTTCCCCCGAACATACTGTCGATGACACCGCTTGCGAGCATCACCAAGCATCCGTCGACAACGGGGATAGAGTGTCAAGAACAGTTTTCATTAGTACCTCAGATGCTGGAGGACATTGATGAGTTTGTCACTTACGACTTTGGAATAGAAGAGCTGCAAACTCAGGTTGATTTTGAGAGATCTAAGTTTGAAACCGGCTCTCTTGTATAGTAGAACTTGAATACATTCTCTACCTGTATTAAGATTCCTCCGATAGTACTTATTTAATTTAGCTTTTAAACAGAAGGTGACTACTTGTTCTTACATAGAACTATTCTACATAGAGCAACAAACAGGCATTTACTACTACTTCTACCTTGGATTACAAGCTTGAGTAAATATTAATATATCCCAGATTCCTTTAGGTAAGTTCTTGCCATACCTTCGCCGCTTAACTCTCTATGCGTCCGACCATTTCCAAGGTAGGCAAAGCGATTCTTCTCAAGATACTGAATCTCAAAGTCTTCCCATCTTGGAGCTTCCAATGTTTCCTTATAGTGCCATACAGACCCGCACCAAGGACCTGTCACTGAGCCGTCATCACGACCGTTCTTGTACCTGGTTAAATTGGTATCAGTATGGATTTCTCACGGCTCTCATGGGTATCGCTAACTTACCAACTTACGCAAGACCCAGTCCATACCATGCCCTGCATTATTTTGTCTCTCTGTTCAAGAAAGTCATCTGTAGCTTCCCGTTTCACCTCCAAACTGCCAATATTCTCAGTCTGTATCTTCCTCACACATGAGAAGGCATAGTCAACTGCCAGCTCGAGTCCCATAATAAGGGAAACATTGCTAATGGGTGCGTTGGGGCCGCCCACGACTGAGTGATTTGCCTCTGTTAGCTGCCTTCCCCAGTCATAAGAAAGCGTTTGAACCCACTGAAATAGTTCGGAAACCCTGGAGATGCCACGGAGAGATAATGGATTGGGCCTTGACTCCAAAAGTCTCTTAAATCCTGGGATCCACGTCCTAGGACGGGGAACGCAGGTCGGTGGGAAACGTCAAATCCAGTCGCACAGATAATGACGTCTACATCGTGCTGAACATTGTTGTTGTCAAGGATCCCGGTCTCGTTGATGAGCTTGATCCCGTCAAAGACTGCAGTTACGTTTGGCTCAATCAGAGCTTCCAGATACCCATGTCCTGGGCTCACGCTACCGCATCAAGTCAGTATTCACCCAAGGACAATTACCGAATGGGGTTTGATCGTACCGTCTGCACCCAACCTCAAAATCGGGAATAAGTTTGTTGCATATCTCTTCGTTGCCTTTGAGTCGCTTTCGCATGAGCTCTCTGTTTGCCTGGAAGGCTTGCCTTTGCATATCGGTATCCTTAAAGTAAAGATCGAAAGCTTTGGTTGAAGCATCGAGAAGCTTTCTCCGGTACTCTAGAAAAGCTTCTTTGTCAGACTTGAAGGTGTTGATCTCAGCTTCGGTGAATCTTGTGTCTCTTCCGGCACGAGCGAAAGCCTGGCCATATTCTGCTGTAACCCAGGTTGGTGACCGGATGAAGTTGACGAGCTTAGAGACGATCGGCTGAATAGTTGGAACGATTTGAAGAGCAGATGACCCAGCTCCTATCACTGCGACTGTCTTCCCCGAGAGGTCTGCAGTCATATCCCATCTTGCTGGGTGTAGGCGTAGACCCTTGAAGTCGTCCAGGCCAGGGATATCCGGCCATTGCCATTTACTATATGAGGTCAAGATCAACTCGGTTATTGTCAATAATTGATCGCAAATTGCTGTACTTACTTTAGTGGCCCTGTCGCGCTAATGAGGACATCAGAAACGTCGTTGATCTGCGTGCCATCTGGCCCTTGGACTTTGACAGTCCATTTAAGAGCTTTCTCATCCCAAGTGGCCCCAATAACTCTATGTCTCAACCTAATAAAGTCCATACAACCCCATTTTTCAGCACATTTCTTCAAATACTCAAAGATCTCGGGTGCTTCAACATAACTAGGGAGTCAATGTCAGTTCCACTGGTAAAGGCTACTAATTTCACGCCATAACTCACAACCTAGACCATTCTGGATTTCCCTCCCACGAAAAGGTATAGGAATGGGCTGGAATGTCGCAGGCACACCCAGGATAGCGATTCTCTAGCCAAGTCCCACCTACATCATGGTTCTTTTCGTAAATGATTAGCTCCGTGTTGATCAGTTGTCTTTGGGCTTTGTATGCTGCTGCAATGCCGGATATTCCCGCACCAATGCATATAACTCGCATAGGACGAGGCTCATGCATTCCTTGTTTGGCCATCTTTTAAGCTGATAAAGGTACCAAGGGACGGTTGTGCTGTTAGATGTAAATCGCAGGGATGAAAAGGATAATTAGCTATGCTTGATTGAATGATGCTGACAGAATGTAAGTCGATTATTGAGATCAAAGTCCTCAAATCATATAATATACATTACATCGGAATGTAAGTACGGAGCAGGCCTTCCATTTGATACCTTCCGCTTGTATGACTCTTTTCCTTCCGGAGTTGGTTGATACGGCTTATCGGCAACTTCGGCAGACGAATGGCCTGGCGGGTCAGTCATCGGAATTAGGATTTACACCGCGGTTAAGTATGTAACCTCCCAGATTCCCTACCAGTCAAGTCTCATGACTACAGTCGGGACCTCGGATCCCCAGGAGCGAATTTAGATTTTGCATCTCTTTACCCCGCGTTTGGCAGGGCGTATCCAGATCAGTACAACCGTGGTGGAGCGGAACTTGTCCAGAATGAGTTTCTTCACCCTGGCGTAACTTAGATACTGAAGCATGGCTCTGGATAATTCTGATCACATTAATAGTATGAGATTTTGTTAACATTAACGTAGCCAAGAGACCCACTCAGTTGATGCAGGTTACAGAGTTGGAATGAATTCTTTTAGGTACCGTCAAGTACATCGTTCTCCTGCTATAGTTCAGATATTGGCTTTGACAATGCTGTCACATTGACATATTTCAGGCGGATCAGGAAGAGACAGTATTTATTGACATAGCAAAAACAGCTACGTAAGGATCAAGTACAAACTCAGTGACAATAACATATCCTTGGACCTGACATATGGGATGTTCCGCCAAGCCTTCTCAGTGACCACCATTTGCAATGTCCACCTTCGAGTTGCATGCTTTACCAGAAAGCTTGATCTCTCCTGGTTCCGAGACAAGAGGTTTGTCATTTAACTCCCGAGAGTCAACCCAGTTACCATGGATCTGCGGTCGTACACGTAGGGGGAGTTCAGCGACAGCGATAGGTGTTTTGAAGTCACGAGTATCGACGATCGCGAGATTGCTGACGTTCAGAGCTCTACGCTCAACAACAAACATAACCCATCCATCTCCCTCAGGAGCATCATCGCTTCGTGGAACAAATGCAGGCTCCTGACAATAGCAGTTCTCTCCCGGCCAGTAGAACTGCTGCTCTCCAGTGCGTGTGTTGATCATGGCCACAGCATTAAGACCACTAAATAGCAGTTCCTTCGTGTCGCTGTGGCCTGGATAGAAGATGCAGCAAAAGACAACCTCATACTTCTTTGACACGTATCGCTCATCGATACGCGGGAACTCATTGGGGATATCGAGCAAGACTCTAGGTTCATCGACGTTTGATCCAGTGGATTGATTCAGGTCAATTTCGAAACGCACAAAGTCCACTACTGTCTTTCCTGCTTCTCTTCCATCCTTGGCGGGGAAGAAAGGGAAGAAGTTATCGTGAGAGCGGGAGCACTCAAAGTAAATCTTGTCGTTTTCTTCCCATCCGGATGCTGTGTGACCTATCATGCAATTCTTGGTGTTGTAGACGCGGTATTCGCCCAGCTTCCAGTTCACATTCGCCTTCTCTGGGCGGCGGGGAATGACGATGAAGGAGGCGGGAAGGTCGTAATTGTATGCAAAGTGATGTCCACCAGCCTTCATACGATCAACGTCTGCCTCGAAAGGCCAGAGAATTAGAACAATCCAGTTCTGGGTCAAGACCATGTCATGAATAAATGTGACATATGGAGACTTAACCCAAGTCTCATTCTTTACATTGCCATCCTTATCAATGGAATAGGTAACAACGTCGTCGCTCCCAGGGCCTTTAGCTTCGTATCCAAAGACAACAAGTTCATTGGTGAAGGGGTCAATCTTTGGATGAGCCGTAAAGGCCTCAGTGTTGACCTGCTTGCCGAAGGGGTCATATTCGTTGGTGTCCAACGAGTCTGGGTCGAGAGAGTACGGATTGGCAGATTCCCTCAGGGCGAGGAGGCTTCCAGCCCAATAGATGATATTGGTATTCGCTGTTGAATCAACCACGCCTCGAACGCAGGGATGATCTGACCAAGGGTTTTTGTACAAGCCAAAGAGACTCGTCCTTGCCTTGCGTTCGGTAAGATATCTCTCCGTCTGGATGTATCTCATCTTGAAGTCGACTGAGCCTTTATGAATACGAAAGGCTGACACCACGCCATGTCCTTCAATTGAGACGTTATGCGGCGCTGGGGGGGTGAAGGGATCCTGGGCAACGCGGTAAAAGGTGCCGTCGATGGCGTCAGGGATGGTGCCGCGAACAATGACATCCCCAATTTCTCCCTCGAGACGAACTGAAGGGTTTGCACCACTAAGATCGGTGGTTGTTGTGTTCCATTTAGACTTCAGGTTTTCTGTACCTGGCAAAGGTTTCAAATTGAACCCAGAATCCATGTTGAACTTGGCGGAGTGAACCTAGAGTTGGATGAAAAGAGATAGATAAAAATTGAAATGGAAGGGAGCGGTTTGTGGGCTGAGGACGTAGCTGCTTTGTCTATTGCGTGGATGAGGTCCAGAAGATATTTCTTTAACGTTGTCTTATGGCCCCTGCTCAATTTCCTTCCCGGGGAAGGGGAAATAGACATTACCTTGGTACTCCACGCTGTGAATTCCGGGGGTACCACAAAACATCGGAATTGCTAGTCCCGGGTAGGCTAAATTACCTAGTTAGCCTTTACTCTTCCGCTTCCGAAAAATCATTATACCGAACAGCAAACAAGTTCCAGTGGCCAAGTGGACCCTCGAACTTCCAGTTGTTCCTTGTGGCCATTGGAAGATCTCACAATAACTGGAATCCCGCATTGGTATCTTCGGTGACGATGCAAAGACTTTTTTGACTGAATCGGCAAACGTTAATGGATCTGGTAGATAGGAAACAAAGAGCTTATTGACTACACCTGGACATATCATAGTTTGGAGCTAAACGTGGGATTGATGATGATACGAGGTAATGTTATTTGTTTAAAATACATTCAAGCCAACGGATTTAAAAATTTACCTTATTATTATATGAGTGAGAAGCTTCAGGAAGAGTGTTATTAATAAATTCAGACTACAGTAGATCATCCAAACAGAGTGATATGCTACCGGTGGGCAAACTCGAGTTATATTCCCTAAATGAACAGTTCTATGGATTGCATTATGTGCTTGATACGTGTGTGTCTTACAAAACTGATAATGCAAATGATACAACATTTATGACTCCCTCCTTTTGTATCTCGCCAGTTGGGATGAGTGAGAAAGCATGGAATCCCTTGGGGACCAACTTGACTTCGGCCTTATTACCAGCGAGGCTCCATCGTGCGCCAAGGAAGACGCTATCATCAACAACAGCATCTTCAGTACCACACAAGAACAGCGCAGGTGGTAGATTCTGGAGATCGGCGTAAAGCGGCGAAACAGAAGCATCTTTGCGGTTGACAACCTGTTCAGGAGGAAACGCGGCGTCCACGAGCCTAAACATGCTCTCACGTCCGACAATGATATTCCGCTCATGGCAGAGCAGCGACGGTGTATACGAAATATCAAATATTCCGTAACTGCACAGCAAACCAGCCAAGGTAGCTTTGACATCTACCCCGTGATCGTCACGGAGTGAGATAGCCGTCCATACAGCGAGATAGGCACCACTTGACTCGCCTGCTAACAAGCGAAGAGGGCCTTCCAGCTTGCCCTCACCGTTCGCAGAGAGGGCGAATAACGCCGCGTCAGTGGCATCGTGTTGGCTAGCTGGAAAGGGGTGCTCTGGCGCAAGCCTATACTCAACTGAAATGGCTGTAAGGCCTAGTGCGTTGGCCAATGCTTGCAAGTAGTTGTCCTGGCCTCGAGCAGTTCCATACACAAGGCCACCTATATTACAAAGCATTAGAATTAGTTAAAATTAACGGGCTCAAAGTAACCTCGCAAGGCACATCATTAGTTTTAACGAACCTGCATGGAAATGTAGAAGTGAGCCTTTGCTAGACCCTATTGTTGGCTTGATGATGCGCAGCTCCATGTCTGTGCCGTCTCGCCTCTGGATAAGCATGTTCTCAGCCTCTGGAATCTCAGGTGGCTTGTTGAAGCCGTTTGTGCCGTTTCGACGCATCTCTCGATACTCTGGAGCCGAGACATCTCGGAAGACTTCAATGGCTTTGGAGGTGTTGGCTTCCAACATGTCGCATAGCGCAGCGCGCTTCTCGAGAACCTGAGCCTCAACGTCTTTGACAGCGATTGTGATTGAAGATGCCATGTTTTTGTTGCGTGCGTAAGGTAACGATGATAAAGCGATATAAATAATGGTTTATCTATGTATTGAGACTGTCCTTTATGGAGTAGATTAGATGATTGAAGAAGGGTGAAAGTAAACTGTTTACGACACACAGGTTTATTTTAGAAATGAATTTAAATGAACTTGAGAGTCATGAGGCAGATAGCTCGTGCCACTTCTGGCTCGGGACCAGCATTTCATTCCACCGCCACAGAAAGTCTCCGTTTACAATTCCGATGCACTAGCCGCAATAGCCGTTGGAATTCCGATAACCATTCCACGATGAGCATTGCCGCCTTTAACATCTGCAGTCGGAAGTATAAGCTATTCCGATGGCAGACGGCTTGATTGTTTACCGTTTAAAAACGCTAGCTAGGATTGTTGAATTCTGCTATTAACGTCAAGGCTATGTAGTTGACTGACGACACCTATAAGGTTAAGCTTCGACCTCAGGGCAGAATCTGAATCTCAGTACCCAAAACTATTCTATCTGCCTCTACTTGTTCCTCACAATGAAGGTCCTTATCGTAGGCGCTGGACTCGGGGGCATTGCTTGTGGCATTGCCTGTCGGCGTCAAGGGTTAGATGTAACCATTCTCGAACGAGCCCCAGAACTCTCAGAGGTATGTGATCCAAGCGAGTCGACTCTTTCCAACAAACATCGAACTGACAGAACAAATAGATCGGGGCAGGCATTCAAGTTCCACCTAATGCATGTCGCGCGCTGGATTATATAGGTGTGTTTGAAAAGGTCAAAAGCAAAGCAACTGAGGTTCTTGTCCGCCACCTGCGTCGTTGGGATAATGGCAATGTCTTGGCGACGCGCAAATATGGCCCAGTCTCGTATGGTAAATATGGTTACCCAGCCATGTAAGATTCTACCCTGCTTGACTGTCTTTGGTGTAATTTGCTGAACGTCTACTTCTTTTGCTAGGGTCATCCATAGAGCGGACCTCCAGCAAGCTCTTTTAGAAACAGCGGCAGAGCTCGGTGTTAAGATTCAAACAGGCTGCGACGTTATGAACGCCAACTTCGAGGCGACTGAGGTCATTCTAACCGATGGGCAACGTTTCAGAGCAGATGTCATTGTAGGCGCAGATGGCATTTGGTCTACTTTACGTAGCCAAGTGGTAGGACAAGCTATTGACCCTACCGAAACTGGAGATCTAGCATATCGAGGCACATTCACGCGTCAGCAGCTTGAGGAACTGGACGATGCCGAGGTCATTCGATTTTGTGACGAGAATAAGCAAACTCTCACGCTGTGGCTAGGCCCCTTGAAACATGCTGTTTTCTATGCCATCCGCGGTGGTGAGCTTTGGAATCTCGTGTTGCTGACACCCGACCGAATGAAGAAGGGCCAAAGGACCGAGAAGGGCGATTTGGCTGAGATGTGTAGAGAGTTTGAAGGGTGGGATCCGATGTGAGTTTTAGCCCTTGAACTGTTGCTTCAAACGTATTCCTTTCCTTAGAAGCTTACTTACTAATCTTTCGCAGATTGACGAAGATCACCACGTGCTTCTCCTCTACTTTGAAGTGGAAGCTCTGTCATCACAGTGAGCTGCAAACGTGGGTTAAGGTAAGTTCCTTCTATTCCGCTTTCCTTTTTCTTTCTCACTTACGTGAATTGCTGGCACTACTTTCCCTTCCCCGCCATTGCCTTATTCTTATCTGAGCTATACTAATCTAGTTTGAAGCACAAATTCGTCCTTCTAGGAGATTCTGCTCACCCAACACTTCCATACCAGTCTCAAGGTGCCGCAATGGCCTTTGGCGATGCCGCTGTTCTTGGTGCCCTACTTGGAAGATTCAGCAAAACAAGTAAAGAAAAGCTGGAAGCCAGTGGAATGACACTGCCAAAAATTCTAGATATCTTTGAATCACTTCAGAAGCCATACTCGACTTTGAACGTTAAAGGAGCGGCCACTAATAGAATCATGTACCATCTGCCAAATGGGGAGGAACAGCGACAACGGGACATGGAGTTTTCCGGAATGACGAGCGAATCACAAAGCGAATGGACTTGGATTGATGGAGAATATCAGAGACATATTATTGGAACTGACTTGGTCAGAATGGCTATGGACAAGTTTGACTCAGAGGTCAACGCTGATGGTCAGGGTTTAGAAGTTTCCCCATAGACTGCAAGGCGAAGACGCACGGTATGATAGATAGTCTTTTCACATGTAGAATTAAATGCTTGTATAAAAGAAATCTGGTGGAGAAATGGTCCCCTTGAGCATTTCGTCTCAATGAGTCTAGCCAATGTCAGGTAAGTACAGATATGGAAATGATAATTCGTCCATATCTGCCGCACTTGCTGCGCCAGCTGCAGAGAATGGTAGCCCAAATGCGGCACCTCCAGATGTCGTCTCAGCTCTCAAAGGATCAAGTGATGCTATTCCAATCTCATCGACGATTGCAGAGCAACCTTCAAAGCTTTGAGGCAGACACGGACTGACCAGTGGCAGGCCAGGCCAATACTCGGACATGGATTGCAAGTAGGATTCAACCCCAGGATCCTGAAATTGTACAGAGGCATCGAGACCATCGCTTGTCTCAGCACGGTTCATGAAGCTTTGAAGAGCAGACATGGCTTGAGGATGAAGTATTGAATAGGCTCTTCGAGCAGTTTTGACTGATGGGGATAGCAGTTTGAGCAACTCTAGCAATTTATTCAGCGTTCGTGCTGCAGGTAGAAACTCAGCCTTGCAGACTGGGTTATGAAGGATTCTGGCAACATGGTAGCTGCACTCGGTGAGAGCCGAAGCGATGAAGTATGCCAAAGAGGCAATTCGCGACAGCGAATATACGGCAATAAACTCGGAGAGAGTCTCCACTACCTCAGAAACCAGCATCTGACAAAACCTTGCCTGCTCAAGGTTGACAGGTTCGGTCCGTGTTGGGTTCTGGCGAACTAGAAGCCGGAGAAGGGTATAGCGCTATATTAAGAAGAAGGTCTCTTTAGCAAAAGGTCCAAGAGCCACCGCTGAATGAGAATGACTTACCACGTGAATCACTAATCTCCTAGACATTTGCAAGTCTAGCTCAGAACCCTTAACAACACTATCCAGGATACTATTAGACCACTGGAAGATGGCGGGAACGTTACGGTGAAGGTGGGATATCCTAAGGCCCATCATGTCCACCTCTTCGTCATTATTAGATGTATGACTTCCAGCCCTAAAGAATTTATCCCAAACTTTGCCCCATAACCTGCTGAGGTCAACAAGTATCTGGAGATGCAAATCGTCCTGGCTAATTTGCTCGGGAAGAACATCCAAGTCTTGACAGACCATCAACTGTTCCCTTGATACAAGGTCATCGACAGCTACTTCTTTGTCACAGATCCCAGATGGCTTTCCAATCTTCTGGCAGAGCCGACGTTCCATGCAGAATATGGCCCACCACAGTCTTTTGCGTGATAAAGATTCACGTGGGCTGCAGGAGGACCAAGTTATTTGATCGTTGAGCTTCGACTGCCATGCGTACTGGAGTGATGCTGAGATAGCCTGTACTGCGGCCTGCAAGTCGTCGGCTTGCATTAAGTAGATCGCGCGGAAAAAATGGAACTTGGCCATGCCGACCCAGTGGACTGGAACTGATGGCACATCGTTCATAAGAGTGATGCTCTGGTAATAGAATGAGGCAGCCTCAGACATGTCTCGCACAGGATCTTCTTGGGATTGCAAACACCTTCCTAGTGACATAGTGATGAAAAGTTGTGAATATAGAAGGAAGTCTCTTGATTCTATCAAGAGGCTGCCGACGCCAACTGCTGTTGATAGAACAGGTTGGATAGCCTTGCTGTTGATTTCGTTATACTCAACTTTTGGGAGGTACATTGCTAGCCTACTGCTGCAAACATTAAACAAGCATCGTATGTACTGTAATTTTGGCAGTTGCACCGACGTAGGTGAGAGTTGTCGACCAGGTCGAGATAGTAGTGGGCTGTCCCTGTTGGGATCAGATCCAAGCAGACGTCGAGTAGCGGCCAAGAGAGATGGCAGAGATATGTTATCAGGTATGCGCTCCGCAACTTCGAGCACGAATTGATTGGAGGTGCCGAACTGGGTGTGTCCGGGGGCTGGTTCATTTGCTGCAGGGAGCCTAAACAGGGACAAGGAAACAGTTAACCACGGAACCGAATTTCTTTTTTTCGATAACTTCTTTTTGACTTTGCGCTTTCTTAAATGAAGACATGAGAAGGAATTTGTTCTCACCATGAGCAAGTGGAGTCCGCGACGGATCGAGAGCTTAACTTGGTTATAATTCGTAGAGTGGCCTCGAGATGGCGAACTCTATCTTCTGCTAGACTTGATTCTGAGTCGAGAGGCAGGATGGGCATGATTTGTGGTGCAGCAAAAGAATTAAGCGATGTCGAATTGGCGGCGACAGGCTCAACTTCATTCTCCCCAATCCTGTTTTGGTTCTGTTTCATCGAGTGACTCAGTGTCATAGACCGGAATGATGATGGAGATGGTGAAGTCGAGCACAACGATGCAAGGTTCATGTTATCGCCAACTGTGTCAGACCGTCTTCTTTGATAGCGGTGCCGGCCGCTTGTGGAGTAAACACAGCGCACACCTCGTCTACGGCAAGGTTCACATTCATTTTCTCCGGAACACTGGGTGCTACTGTCAGTAGTGATACTAATCCCTATTCAATCTGTCTCCTGACCTTGTTTTTCCGGCGCTGACACTCAAGGCTGCATGAAAATCTTGTTACCAACAAAGGCTGATATTAAGTGAACAAGGAGGGCGCACCATGCAACAGCAGTGTATTTAGACCTGCGGGAGGATTTTGGCCGGCTGGTAGAGGTAACTGAGGACATGGCTGCGGGTTGTTGTTGTGAATGGGCAATCATAGATGCAGGCGGTGAGATTGGGTGCAATGAGACTGATGGATGAAACAGCCATGTAAGTTACTTAGCACCTCTTGACCCTGGCCATTAATGCCTAATTTCTGCGGCGGTCGTTTAAGGATTCCTCGGGGTGTTCGGCACCTCGGACTCCGAATGCACTAGTTACTGCGCTTTAGTGGCGTAGACTAAATAACATTAGTTGGTTTACGCATCACTTACCCTAACTGGTAGGTGCTTACGGCTCACATGCTGCAAATATAGCTATTGGAATTATGTACTTTATAACTCTATTGTTTCTTTGTTTCTTTATTACCTATCTTGTGAGTTTCATACTCAGAGCCTTACTCAATTCTAAACATGTGTTCTCGGTAAACAGGCAATGGCTGCCCCACAGTATCAGCCTTGATAGACAATGCAATAAAACGAGAGTAATATCTAGCATGTCCGAGAGCACCGCCAATGTACCATAGCCCGGGTTCTATTATCAAGAGAGTCAGTCAGCGCAAGTCATCAACAGTTTAGGTCACTGCAGCTGGACACTTACGTTCCAATGGTTTAAACGCTCCAAGAACCTCGCCTTCACTGTTCAACCCGAAACAGTCTCCAGCTCTCTTTGCAATAGCTGAACCAAAGATCTTGTCTACATGCTGTCGGAGGTTACCCACAAAACCAGTCGCAAGTACGATCACATCGGCCTTTATTTCGGTCCCATCTGAGAAGGCCAGCCCATGCTCAGTGTACCTTTCAGCAACGGCATCCGATTTAACCTTGATCTATCGTGAGGTAAGTCAGGAGTTTGGATCGATCTTCTTTGGTCACATACCAGGCCTTTTCCAATCTTGGCAGACGTCCCGACATCGATGTAATGTCCACCCAGACGGATATTAATTGCGTCTTGAATGTCTCCGAACGGATCAACCCTGAAGCCAGCACGCTCGAGGGCCTCGTATCTCTCTGGCTGTGACCGGGCCATGGAATGGAATGTCTTGGAAGAGAGCAGACGAGCAATTGACACTGGCGGAGTAAACATTGCTCGGTCACTGACTTCGGTGGGAATTTGGGCATTGTATATGACTTGACAGATGGTTAGGTATCTGGATATGTAATTGGAGATGAGTTACTTTGACTTACGATCATATCGTTCTTTGATGAACTCGGCTGGAAGAACAACTGCATCACGACCCAATGAGTAAGACCTCAAGGACATGAACAATTCGTGAATCTCTCAGGCCTTACAAGTACGACTCCTCTGAACCATCGTCACGTCCATGCCGGCTTCATACATATCATCGGCAACATCGTGTGCTATTGGAAAGTCAAACACCAATTGATAACAGCGCTTTTGTGAGTATTCTGACCTGTATTTCCAGTGCCAACCACAATGCCGGTTTTTCCAGCCCAGGCTTGCGCGGCTGAGTAGTTGGCAGAATGCAACAAAACTCCCTTGAACAATTCCTGCTCATTCTGGTTAGCCTCAAATTCATTTCCTACATGATAAAGCAAAACTGACTTTGTCTGAGATGTTTGGGAAGACAGGGGTCTGTGACCCTGCGCCTGTCGCTATCACGACATGTCGGGTTGAAATCTGCATTGAATGTCCTTCCTTTACGATATCAATAGTGTAGGTTCTTGTTGCTTCATCCCAGGAGCCAGATGTCACGATTGTTGAAAGCCAGATATTCTACGCCAAAGCGTTAGCAAAGGGAATAACCAGTCTTGGTAACAGACTCACGATGCCGTATTTCTCTGCCCACTTCTTGTGTCCCTCAGCCAGCTCACCTTTACCAAGGTATTCGCCATACTCGGGTCCAAAGGTTCTATCAAAAGGCAAGTGGGCTAGAACTTCAAGTCAGTAGTTGTCAAAGTCCTCAGACTGTCACCACTCTTGGCTGAGACGTACAATATTCGCGGACAGTATGCACTGAAGAAAATAGAAGGTATCAGTCAGCTAAATAGACGGAAAGCATTTGGCAAGTGGGCCGTAGCAGGCTCGTGGAAAGAACTTACAACGCGCCGACTCGTATCTCAATCCCCAGGCATCACCAACTTGGGCATTCTTCTCAACAATGACATACGATACTCCGAGGGCTTGCAAGCGCCCGCCAGTACTAAGACCACTCTGCCCACCTCCAATAATAACAGCGCCATAATGATGATGGTCTTGGTCTGCATTAGCGTAATTGGGGTCTTCATTTTGCGAATCATCTTGATGAGACGTGCCAATTGAAGAAAGGTTATTCCCAATTGCACCGTTACCGTTATGCAAGACAGGTGTGGGTTCCATTGAATCTACATTGCCGTGGTTGCTAAGCTGTTCAAGAATCGTGCGAAGAACCCAAATCTTCCATGACCCATCTGGGGATGAAACAAGCGAGAGCATGCCAGAGCATTCAGTTGCCGGCGTAGTCGTATGGAAGGTGAACTTGCAATCCAGCCATTCCACACCTCCCTCGAGACTGAGAACCTTTGCAGACCCAGGCACAAGAGAAACAGACGAGACACCGTGGCCATTTCTGAGAGCAGACCATTCCGAGGCCACAGCTTCATCAAAGTAGAACGTACGAATGGTTCCTGTCAAAGCATACGTGTCACGCCATAAGGCGTCTGGTGTAAAGTGGCGTTTCTCAAGGTGGGGGAATGACTTCAGAACTTGGTCCGCAGCTGCCTCCAAGTTGGTGTTGGGAGGTATCTTGGCCAAGGGAAGCTTCCCAGGGAGGAGCTCCAGAAGGCTTTTGCTTTTTTGGGGGGGCTCAGTGGCTGAAGGCATGTTGCAGAATTGCTAAAGGTTTCTCAGCCAGGACCAGGATGAATCAATACGATAAGTTGTCCTATTTCAAGCGGTACGATTTATTTGCAGAGTCTGCCAATTTTTAACACCTGGAAGTTTTCAATGTGCTATAGCAGGTCTTTACAAAGAAATTTTTATCTATCTATGAACTTTGGAATCCACGGCAATGCCAACCGAGAGGCATACACAGCAGGTCCGTGGAGGTTTCACCACCCGAACTCCGATCAACGTATCAGTACGGCACATCTACTCCGACCCGTGCCAAGCTGCGAACAATCTAGCCACTTATGGTGAGTGAATCTCGGCGCGATTACCGTACTACTAAATTCGGGTTTGTAATCAAACTGCGTGACGAAATCTCGATCGATCAAAGCGCACCAGTTCCGCTTCCGACAAAATTCCAACAGGCTCCCCCTCCAAAAAAACGGCCTTGGCCATTGGTAGAAAAACTATAATTTTAGGTACTATATCCATTTCCAGTAGCCTTATCTGCAACCTCTTGAGAATCCGTATTATTTGACACGTCCCTGGATACACTTTTTATATCTCTGGTGTTTCTGTTTTCTATTAACGGAGATTACGTAATGCCTACACGCACCGCTCTCCGCCATGTTGGCCCCGGAAATGTTGCTGTCGACAATTGCCCTGTACCCAAGCCTGGACCAGGCGAGGTGTTAATCAAGGTTGCGGCTGTGGCATTGAATCCAATAGATTGGAAAATGATGTACCGCCAGGCCCTTGCAGAACCAACTATCCTGGGATGCGACTTTGCAGGGGTTGTTCAATGTCTTGGGGATCACGTCGATAGGCTTCAAGTCGGAGATCGAGTGGCCGGCATGATACAAGGAGGTAAGTTGGCATGAAACATCTGAACGAGACTTTCAAGCTAATTTGAGCGTGTTAGGGAACACTTTGAGGCCCGATGATGGCGCATTTGCTGACTATCTGGTCGCGCAAGCCCATATCTTGGTGCGGCTCCCTCCGAACATCTTATTTGAGGAGGGTTCGACCTTGCCCACTGCGCTTTTTACTGCTGGGTTCTGCCTATACAGGCACCTCTCCTTCCCGCACCCGCAAGAGAGTGGAGAAGCGCAGTCGGTGCTGCCAGTGCTATTTATATATGGTGGTGGTACAGCCATTGGGTCGATGCAGATTCAGTTGGCCAAGTTGTAAGGCCTTCCATCTCACTTCTTTGAGCTTGGGGGGATAGCCAACTAATCATCACAATAGGTCCGGTCTCTATGTCATATCAACAAGCTCTCCAGATAGCTTTGACTTTGTGAAGCAATGCGGCGCAGATGAAGTCTTCGACTATGTGAGTTCAGCTCATTTAAGTGATCGATTCATTACCTTGCTTATAGCGATAGCTTTAAGAGCCATCATCACTAACTTACCACTACCACTCTGCAGCGGGACCCTCTTTGTGCACAGCATATCATTAAAGCCTCTGGCGGTAAACGGCTTGCTACAGTTGATTGCATCTCTAACAATGTCTCATCAGCTATCTGTGCAGCTGCCATGGAACCAAAAGGCGGTATTTACATAGCATGCACGAGGTCAAGCCCGGATATAGAGAATCCAACGGTCAAGACGATCCGCATTGTCGCTTTCACTGTGTTAGGTAGACCATTTTCTCTCGATGCCCAAGGTCCAATCTTCCCCATTGTTTTGGAGGATGTTAAATTTGCATCAGACTTTGTTTCACGAGCTGAGAGGCTGCTTAGGGACAATAAGATCCAACCTATTCAGGCAAGTGTCAGGGATGGAGGGCTCACAGCTATTGCCGAAGGGCTGGTTGATTTGAAGCTGGGAACGGTTAGCAGAGCACGTCTGGTATATCCTATACATTCATGTTGAAGATTTTTGTACATACTTGACACTTTGATGCCACGTTTTATGCAAGGAGAAGAATTTTATTTACGTCAGTATCTCTACTTAATGACTTTTGGACTCGGCTGTTATGAGCTTTCGTATGAACTCAGAAAATCCTTTGGAAAGCTCCCAGATTCTCATGTTTTGCAAAATTCGTAATGTTCCTTGAAGAATTTGCACACGACTCTCCTTACTTCCCAAGCGTGGTACACCAAACAGACCTACCCTGGCTCGTCCGCCTTCACAAAGCCAGCGATGCACTTCACCATATTCTTCACCATCTAATGGATGGAATGCATCAAGTTGCAGAACAGTGACTTGGTGACTGTCATCGTCATTACATGACTCAGTGTCAATACCGGGTTCTGATTCACCTAGCAACACTGTGGCACACCAGAGTGCGGCTCCCGCATAAAAGGCATAGAATGACTCGCAAGGGGAGTTGAAAGGAAACGATCGACTCAGAGCCAGGATTTGAGCGCTGTGATAAGCCACTTGCCGCAATCTCACTCCGTCCTCACGACCCCATTTACTCATTCTTGCCCGTGCTTCTTTGTGTTGACCTGCAGCCCGAAGTAAAGGCATCAGCCAATCCATAAGATCTCCAGCACCGTATAGGTGACATAGATGGATTATTAATAACCTTTCCACGATTATCCGTAGGATCCCATCATCTTTGTTGGCCTTGAGGGCCTCAGGACAGGTAAGAAACTGATCCAACTTGTTGAGAAGGGTCCGCTTATGATTTACAAGGGGCCAGTCTTCAGGAACAGCATCCATCAAGGGAGAACCCTGGAGTTCTTTCATAGACCACAAAAATCGGCAAAGTGTGACAGTGATGACATGCAAGTGTTGGTCATCAGATAATTGAACGTTGTCAGCCAGGCTGTGGTAAAAGCATTCTCGAGCAGCCTTACGGAACTCGATTCTGTTTTCATGCGATGGCTGCCACGGTCGAAGTGCCATCCATGAGTGAGCGGTCGGGGCTTCCCAGCAAGCATCCTCATCAGGTAGAGAAAGCGCCATGTCTCCGATACTGAAAGCCGGTCTTTCATTATGCAAGACACCAACAGTCGCGTCGAGATCCTAAGGGCATAATCAGCTTCTGTTCAATAAAATGGAGCTAAAGAACTTACATATATGGCCCAGCCCAGCCTTCTCTGACGCTCCGCTGCAACCCAGACCAACCACCGGCTTTCTGTGGTGGCAGAGCCATCTTCAGGTGCAGTTTGACGTGGCTTTGGCTCTTGGAAAAGACCTGCTTCCCTCGCATGCCGGACAAGCGTCGATCGCAAATCTCTACTGTGGCCAAATAATATTCTATGGCCACTAGCCCGGCCATGGGTCGCTTGGAGAAGCTGAGCGGTGAGGTAGTCCTCCGAGTACCGGTTGCTTGGGTCTTGTTCGTTCTGAATATAGAACTCAGCTTTGGGAAATTCTTCAAATTCAGAGTATCACCAAGTACACTGACCATGAGGAGGAGGATACGCCGATTCAGTTCGGCAATCGAATTGGCGAATATCGTTGCGCCTGACATGCTGCTGAACCTCGCCCCAATGGCAACAATTGATAGCAGAAGCACCTCTGATATAGTGGCTGGGTTGAGGGTAGGTCGATGGATGAAGCTGATGGGCTATAAAGAGGTTAGACGAGCAAAAACTGACGTGAGAATGGATGTTATATAGTGCCCTACAGGTCGGAAGTTGACAAAGAAGAGATCAATGCAATGATCTAGCTTTGCCTTGCTCGGGAAGTTCGCCAGCGAAACAGCTTCCCACAACGGCCTTTCCAGGATCGTCTGGGCGGAATTTAGGAGTTGAGATCTCTGCGCTTCCTTGACCTTGGGCATCTGGAAGTGCGAGCCGTGTCGCAGCGACCTATCACTATCGCCACCGAGCTGCGGAATGATCAATGATTGCGTGTAGTTAGTCCCAGCGGTACTCAAGAGCCAGTTATCGAGATGAGGTCCCTGCCTGGCGCTGTACTTGACCGGGGGTTCTTGGGCGTTGGGAGACGAATCCTGGGCTGTAATTGGAAAGACAGGCTCATCGAGCATTTGATAGTTGGCTGGTAAGCTGAAGGTGTCGAGGTGTGAACATGGGTCAAATAGTGAGAAGATCCAGTCAGGGCTGAGTCCACCGAAGTTGAAGACGAGATCACCCTCGTTCTGTTCCAGACCGATTGGGGCAGGGTAGTTAGGAGCTCCCTCGCCGTCCAGGCTAGTGAATGCCAATGGGAGTAGTGAGCCAGCACTTGTAAACAACTCTGATGATGGCGAGGGACCCTGAGCTGCCTCCTGCTGGCCATCTAGAGACGCTGCGCCTTCTGAGAAATCAGCAGGAGGAGTAAAACAATCGGCCTGCGGATGATCATCCAAGTTTGGGCTGGGATCACCCCGTCTTGGGCTCATGCGAGGGTTAGGATATTCGCATGTTGCACCTCTTCGGAGACAAGTCGAACATTGAGGTCTTGTTCCGGAGCAACGGATCTTAGACCTTAACTAGCATGTCAGGATGAAATGTCACAACGTTGAAATGGATAGAGAAGAAGGGCTACCTCTGGCAATGGTTGCAAGATTTTCTCCTCAGCCTGGGGCCCCTCTCGTGCATCTTCACATGTCGCTTCAAGCTGTCCCTGTCATTCTGCGTTAATCTGTGCACTACAAAAGAGAATCACGGTGTGTTCTGAGAGTGACCAGTCAGGGCAACGTGGGTATGGTGGCATTGGGCAGAGAGAAGGGTGTATGTACTTGCGACTGAAGATTTTGCAGCAAACTGGACAGGACTCGGAGTCCATGCCAGAAAGTGAACTCCTAGACAGACCCGCTGGTGGATAGATAGGCAAACAAAACAGAGATAGATGTGACCTCAATTCGGGGTCGGCGGTGGAGGAGAGGTAACGAACGGGTGACGAATAGACAAGGGAACGAGTGGAATGAGCTTTTAAAGGGAGCCTGGTTTTTTCCTCTATCCCCGCTTGTGTAAAAATGCGGGGGAATGAACGCTAAAGACAATTCAGATTTGACGCTAATCTCCTTCTGTGATAGATCTGCCATTGTTGCGGGGGGCAACATCCCGAGCTTGCCGCTATCCTCAAGTTTGGTTTGTGATTGGCCAGGGTAGTAAAAAAGGGGATAGACATAAGATCAATGCATCACGAGATGGCACTAGCGCGAGTGTAGCGTATCACAATGCATCGAGTAACTGTATACATAGCATGCACGTAGGGACAACTTGATTTAACAGAGAAAACATTGGTTCAACGGCTCCATCTTGTATAGTTTGTATAGCATCATGCAGGCTAACTTGCCTCGTATCCCATCACTCCATCCAGCTCTCACCCTGATGCGCAACCTTTCCAAGCCACTCCCTTTCCAATAGCTGCTCTATTTTTTCACTCCTTGCCTCGAAGGAAATGTCGAAATCAGAGCCCGGTGTCATGATGAGGCTTGTACTAACGCCAATGTCTTCCACTGTCAACTCCCGGGGAGTCCCTGACTTGGGGTCTAATGGTCGTCCGAACTTGAAAGTCTGGAGCATTCGGCTCGTCATCATAAAGAGACTTCGCTCAGCCAGATGGATGCCTGGGCATACGCGCTTCCCACCTCCGTAGGAAAAGTGATCCCGCCCGGAAGCGTCTACTGCGTTGGCAGAAGCTGCGGCTGATTGTGTGTGATTGATGAAGCGCTCTGGGTCGAACTTCTCTGGGTTTGAATACCGTTCATCGTTTGAGTGCATCATCCTGTGATTTTGTGAGTTACACGCGTTGTAGCAAACAGATAGAAACAGAGGAACTCCCAGGAGCCTCGGGCTGCTATTGACTTACCAATGGTTGACGCGAACAACGCAATTCTTTGGGATATAGTATCCGTTGTACACATCGTCCTTGCTCGTATAATGAGGAAAGCCTTTTTGTGATCAGTATCGTGAACGTATCGGTATCTAGCACCGCCAGACTTACTCATTGGCGAAATGGACCTCCACCTCTGATTTTCCTTGATGATAGCCCTAATATATGGCAAATTTGGCTCGTCCGCCCAGGTGGGAAACCGGTCTTGGCCTATAACATGGTCAAGTTCATGATGGGCTTTCTTGACTACTTCTGGATGCGTGGCCAGGGCCAGAATGGTAAAATGGAGCGCACTCGCGGTTGTCTCGGACCCTGCCCCAAGAATCTCCATACAGGTGCTAGAGGCCTGAACCTCATCTTCCTCTTGAGCTTTCTCCATCTCTGCCTTGACTTCTCGCGCCATACAGGGTCTGTTGGGATGCAGTTCAGCCTGACGTACTGCATCTCGGTAACACTTCAAGGCGAAGGAAAGCTCAAGGTTCTTGAACTTTTCTAGTTCCTTGAGCCACGGCTGCGCGAAGCGAGGAAGCTTCCGTAATATGGGTATAGCTTCGAAAAGATACTTCCCGGGTGTCATGGCCTTACTGAAATTCTCCATGACTTCGCGGATCTCGCTTGCGAATTGGCTCAAGGATGTAGGCACTCGCTTGCCGAAGGCTACTGTTCGGGCAACCGATAGGGCATAGCGGTGGAGTTCGTGTGCGTACCCCTTCGGTTCATGTAGCATATTATGGATGGTGGCCAGGGACTCGAGCTCTTGGAAGGGGACATATCCATCGCATTTCTTAGCTGTGAGGACGTTTGTAAAAATCCGACGAACCATCTATTCGCAAAGTAAGCTACTCGAGTGCTGCAATCTAGTTGAGAGGGGAAATTACCCGCCACCTAGTGCCATATGGCATCAAGACACTCCGTCTTCCACCACTGATCAGATCACCAACCTCGGATGGTGGGCGGTCTGAGTAAATGCCCGCTCTGGGGTGGAGATGGTCAGTTCCGCCTATCAATCAATGAATCGGGGATATCTCTTACCGCATTCCAATAAGTTCCCGGTAGACCTTTGCGTCGCTGATGACTATGACATGTTGCAGGCCTGTTCGAAAGTACATGATTGGGCCATACTGTCTGTTATCTCACGCGTGTTTAGTAACAACAAGCATCTACTTGAATCATGAAAGAAAGAATACTCACTTGGCCCATTTGCCAAACGTTTCCCAAGGCCTCTTGCTAGGCATATCGAAAGTCATACCCATAAACGGATAACGCCCTTTAGGGCCAGGTGGAAACGGCGGTCGTCTCCATGTCTCCACAAACCTCCAGATGACGAGGGTTGCGAGTAGAGTTCCAATGACCACTATCGCCTGGGACATATTCGGTTGTAAATGTTGTTTCTCGAGCTTTTGCCTTTCAATGATATGAGTGTGCTGCCGTCGCAAGAGTTTAAGTTTGTAAAGTTAGTTGGCTGATTGGTGGACCCCAGAAGTGGCCACTAGACTGTATAAGGATATAAGCAGCATATGAGACTTTATTCTCCAGTCGACAGTTTGAGCTTTTATTCTCCCTAATGTCATTGGCTTTATTGTGCCACTTCCCGTATCATCTTGCCATCCAAGAGCACAAGCCAACTGCTCCGCCACTTTACTTCCGAGCAATTGTTGTCTATCGCCTTGTGACAGGCGCTCGGACTCGGATTGATTGCAAGTGGCTAGATGGGTCTTGTGACTAGACTCCATTCCAGCCACCAGAAAGTCCGTGCCGACAATTGCCGTCGCTAGGACTCCGACAAATGTGTGGCATCGGCGAACGCGGTGTTATAGAGGCGGAAACATGACATAATGCTCGGAGTTAGGTGGACCTTCTGAGGTCGGCAAAGCCAGCTCAAAATTATGTTTGCTAGCTGCGTAACCCACGTAACGCCGGGGTGGTTTACCTCTGCCCATCTGGATCGTAGGTATGTTCAGAACGCCAATAGATATAAACTCGCGTACCCGAGGCGCACTTCTTGTAACACAGTGGTCAAACTATAGTAAGGTATGTTTGACTTGCGTTTAACGCTTTAGCTGGACACATGTGTAGATGCCCCACTGCTGTAGTGCATGTTTGATTACCAGCAATGCTACTTTGTAGTCTAACATTAATGCACTTGCTGCCAGGGCCATTAGATTCTAGGATATCTGTCAGAACTCATACTATAACTGGTTTAAAGACATTATTATAGGGTTAAGTTTCAATTGATATATGCCAACTCTAGTATGTAAAGCCTAGAGTGAATAAAGAGCTTATATCTGCCTATAATAATAAAGTTAATTAACAGTATCAAATACTAGCTTTAGTAACATAACGTAGCTCTCCACAGCAATATGTTGTATTAAACATAGAACTACATTATATTTTAATAAAATAGAAATCTGGGAAAACCTCTTTCATAATCTTAATCTTACTTATCAGCTACTAACTATTTAAGCTGCATTACAAAGAGAACTTCCCAGCGCCCTTGTTGAACACATTCTTCGGATCATACTGCTTCTTCAAAGCTAGTACTCTGTTATAATTTACCCCAAAGATCTCCTGAGCTAGAGATGTAGCAACTCCTACAAACGTTGGGAAGTGGTTAGTAACGTCAATATGTCCGGATGCATGTCACATACCATCGTAGTTTCCATATTGTCCAACACCATCACCTTTCAAATCCTTCTTCAACTCCTCATTGACCTTTTGGCCCATAGTACGAGTCCAGTCTCGGCATATCTTGTCGTTTTTGTCGCCGACCCAGCGAGTGCCGAAAAGAATATTATAATGCTCGCCACGGTTGGCAAATGACATGGCCGTCTGTGAGACTTTGTTCACCTGCCGCTGTGAAAAGAATTCCATGAGCACAATGGACTTGACGGCATCTGGAACATCGTTGATGAACTTGGTGTAGTCGGTCAGAATAGTCCTGGCGAGAGATGTCGACAAGGGCACCGAGAAAGCCGAGCCCTTTTGCGTCTTCCGGTCGCCGTGGGTCGAGACGGTGTTGAGCATTGCGTTGACGTCTCTGTAGGGCATCTCCCGGGTCAAGTCGGCCACTGGCTCAAGCGCAAAGAGAGGTGCAAAATATTCTCTGGCCTTGGCTTGATCACCGTTGTAGATGATCGTCAGGACGCTCACTTTGCGAGCTGGTGCGGGAGCACCGAAACCGACAACCATCCCGCTCTCACCTTCAGTTGACTGTACCAACCAGTTCGCAAACTCGACCACCTTTTCCAGGGCATCAGGTTTGAATACAAGCAAGCCGCCGTAAACAGAATTCTCCTGCTTGTACCCGCGGAAGGTGAAACTCGTAGCAACTCCAAAACTCTGACCGGCACCTCTCAATGCCCAAAACAGATCAGGATTTTCCGATTCCGAAGTTTGCATGATTCGACCATCGGCGAGCACAACCTCAGCTGCAAGGAGATTATCGATAGTCAATCCATGCTTTCCAGTGAGCCAGCCGTAGCCTCCGCCCAAGGTGAGACCGCCGACTCCTGTGTGGTTGACAGTGCCGCCGACCGTAGCCAAGCCGTATTTGGCGGCAGCATAGTCAACATCTTCCCAGATGGTGCCTCCCTCTGCCGTGATGGTTTTGTTGGCGTAATCGACGGTAACATTACGCATCTTGGTTAGGTCCACAACGAGACCACCATCTGTGGAAGAAGACCCAGAGGTTGAGTGGCCCCCGCCGACAACAGCAACATCAAGGCGATGCTCCTGTGCGAACAGCAAGGCCTTGGACACATCATGTGCGTTGGTGACTTGAACTACGTACGCCTTTCGAAAGAACATAAGTTAGCCCGAGTTTGTTTCTTACAGCCTGATGTTGCCATATTCGGCTAGTTTGTGTGTTCCAATGAGCTAACAAGAACTTATGTCAAACAGTACGTGTATTCGGCTCATTGATGTGAAATTGGTATATTCATGTTGTGTTCTGTTGAAATCTGCCCCTTAAGAGGTTTTGCCATTTCGGCTGTAATCTTAAAGTATCCCTGCTTGCACGTGAGGCCCCAGCACCTGTTCAACAACTTACAGCTGGTTTCTCTGCTGCTTCAGACCATCTGTGGAGACTGCGTTGATAACCATCATCCCCAGGGACAAGGACATCAGACGTGGTGAGCGACGCTCGGAGTTGGTCAACAGGCAGCTGATTAGAACCCATTGTGCATATGGTGCTTTGAGGAAAGGAATATCTGGATTGAATGTATAACAACTGAGAGTAGATCAAGATTGCAGGTTGATTGATACGAACTGTTGACAGCCATCGATGTCTTTAAAATCGGGCTTTCTCACCGCTGGTGCAACGAGTACAGGGTAAGAGGACTGCGTGTGTTGTGATCCATGTTCAAGAAAACATAAGACTTTAGAAGAGGATGCCAAAATAAATCCAGTAAAAACTCCCTTAAGCTGGTACTAAATTGCCCAAGTCTTTTCATCACTTAGAATAAAGGTCTGAAGTTTTCTTGCCTCCCCCTGCGTGGCAGGGAATTGAGGGGAACCGGACACTGGTGGTCCGATCGAAACCTTGGAGTCCCCACCACCACCTCCACCTCCGGACCCGAGATTCCGTTTCATGGACTTTCCGACCTAGGGTCCGCATGACAGTATTTGATTGAAGCTCTTCAGGAGAAATTCCGAAGAATTCTGCCAAGACCCAATATCGCATACTATTTCCTGCCGAAACTATCACCAGCTCAAACAATGGATGTCAGCGAGTACGTCTACAGTACCGTCGACGGGGACGTTGCGCTGAAGGCGGATGTTTACTACAAGTCTGCGACAAATGATGCTGTGAAAGAGACTGGACCTATTGGTGAGTAGACCCAAAAATATGCAGGCTTGACTTTTGGTCCATCACAAATGGCTGATTATGGTTCCCCTTAGTTCTTGTAATCTATGGTGGTGGCTTTGTCAGTGGCTCAAAAGCAGCAATGTCCAAGGCTCGGCTCGAGTCACTTGTTCACGAGTTCGGCTTCACTGTTGTAGTGCCAGACTATCGCCATTGCCCAACTGTTTCTGTCTTCCAAGGCCCTGTCACAGATATTCATGCTTGCTTCTCCTGGACATGCAAGGAGCTTCCCGCCCTGTTGTCTCGGGATGTCGGAGTATCAGTTGACGGTGGCAGGGTCGCAGTTATTGGTTCATCTGCGGGTGGCACTTTAGCTTTACACCTGGTAAGTTTCCATTCATTTTGCTGTCCGGCCCCAGCTCGTCTTAGAACGTTCTGCAACAGATGTATACTAATTGAACCCATTTCTAGGGCTCTGCCACACCTCCACCAAAGGCTATTGTGTCTTACTTTCCCGCTGTGTACCTCGAAGACCCATTTTGGCACTCACCGATGGAAGTCTTTTCCCAGGTTCCGCGTTTCCCACAAGCTTTCCTTGATCAGGTCAACAGCGAAGGTATTGTCACATCCGCTCCTTCATCATTCAAGAGAGTACCGGATAGTCCGAAACCTGTACCAGACTTCTCCAGGCCCCGAACTGCTTATCTCTTGAGTAACCTGCGAGACGGAACTTTGTTCCGAAATGTCGTGCAAGACGGTGATTACAAGCGGGTTGATCCCGTGGAGCTGTTTTCAGCTAAATTTCCACCAACCTGTTTTGTTCACGGTACTGAGGACAAGATGTGCCTTCCAAGATTCTCTAAAACTGCATATGAGTCCTTGAGGTCTTTTGGGGTAGATACAGAGCTACTGATTGCAGATGGTGAAGGCCATGACTTTGAGTCATCTATGTCTAAAGATCATCCACACTTTTCAGTTATCCGCGACTCTCATCGCTTTATAGCAGAGAGAATTTAGTAGTTTATATCATACTTAAAATAATATTAACTTAAATTGATACCTTATTTGATATTCTTATTTTAACCTTAAGTACTTAAGATAAATATCCCAGAACGTTTTAATACTGGGTAATTGTCTAAGCGGCGGCTGAGCAAGGTAGTAAAAGCTAGACATTCAGGCTGTCCTCCGTAGCGGCTTGGCAGAGTCTTGGCCCTTGGCTCTTGTCCACAAACACACATCGTGGCTTGCAGCGACACGGTTTAGTTCAAGCTATCGTTATTAAATCCTGATTCCCCAGAAAACCCCGGATTTCAAAAGTCATCAATTACCCACATGAAGTCCGAAAGAGGAGACCGATGTCAAGGGCCAGGGGAATCAGTGCTCCGATGAGATACATCTCTCAGTATATATTCAGCAATCATACTGCCCTCATCAATGCGTTCTCCAAGCATCCTTATTTAACAATATCTTTACTATATCCTATAAGGAGGTACTTTTTACTCATTATGACCATGATCTCTCCGAAAGAACACCCAAGTCAGGATCATATCGAACGTGTCTCTTCCACCGCAACCGGGGTCAAGAAGCTGGACAAGATCGACACCGTCCATCAAGATGAGGCTCTCAAAGTTCTGCTTAACTACGACGGAGATTCCACTTGGTCACCCGACGAAGAAGCCAAGTTAGTCAGAAAGATTGACAGACGACTTCTCGTCATTCTCGTCTTGACCTTTGCAATCCAGTTCCACGACAAGTTTCTGTTTTCTCATGCTGTAGGCGTCCTGCAAATCCTGCCCAGTATGTCTTTGGATCTGACGTCAATCACCACAGGCCATCTTTGGTATGAGAACCGACCTCGAACTCACCGTCGGTACTCGATTTTCGATGGCGTCTTCGATCTTTTATCTCGGCTACATTGTTGGTGCATATCCGGCTACGTTCCTTGCCCAGAAATTCCCCATTCACATTGTAATTTTCACAATGGTTTTCCTTTGGGGAACCTGTGTGCTCGCTGGCGGTTAGTGTAACAGCTTCCGCGAGCTTTATGTTCAGAGATTCTTCCTTGGCCTCCTTGAGTCCGGTGTTTCGCCAGTCTGGATGATGGTCGTTGGTGGATGGTATACAAAGGTCGAGCAAACCTTTCGCATGGGGTGAGTTCAATATCCCTTTCCCTAAGACATCCATTCCGTCTGACGATAGCATTGCAGGGTATGGTTTGCTGCAGCTCCGATGATAGCTATCCCCGCGCCACTTATCAACTTCGGACTTGGCCACATCAAAGGTTCGCTGTCTCCATGGAGATACATGTTTATCTTTGCAGGCTGCATCACAATTGTATGGGCTTTCGTGATCCTTTTCTGCATGGACCCAGATCCAATCACTGCGAGACACCTCATTGACCGAGAAAAGTTCATCGCTGTATCGCGATTACGTGTAAACAACTCTGGAGTGAGGAACACGCACTTCAAGAGAGAGCAAGTATTTGAAGCCCTAGGAAGCCCACTTTTCTGGTTACTTTTCTTCATGTCTGCGACTGTTAATACCGTTAACGCGGTTACCTCAACCTTCACGCCTCTTATCATTAACGTGTCTATGGGATACACAGGTTTGAATTCCCTACTACTTACAATGCCAACTGGAGAAGTTGGAGTGATTGTCACGCTTGCTCTATCGTGGGTGGCAACAGTCTTTTCCCGGTACAATCTGAGAATTTGGTCCTACACCTTCAGCTTATCCATCTTATTCCTGTCGTGTGTTTTGATTTGGAACGTTCCCCAAATGGCGAACGGGTCCAAATTGGTGTGTTTGTACCTACTGGCGTTCCATCCAGCAGCTTATGCCGTGTTGATGAACCTATCTATTGCCAATGTTGCAGGATATACAAAGCGCTCAACGGTATCCGCTGGATTATTTGTTGGCTACTGCGTCGGTAAGTGACTAGCCACAGACCCTCTGATTCATTTCCCGAATCAATTATTTGGCTAAAGGAATTACGACAGGAAACTTTGCCGGACCTCTCACATTTCTCCAGTCGGAATCTCCCCGGTATACGACCGGATGGACATTTATTACAGCTTGTCTTGCCAGCACTATCTTAATGGGTATGTTGTATCGGTTCCTGTGTCAAAGAGCCAACAAGAGTCGCGAGGCTGCTGGAGTGGATGAATCGTTTGACAATGCCTACGTGGATGACATGACTGATGTGTCCAACTTGCATTTTCGATACATCTATTAAGCTTGCAAAGTACAATGGGATTCTCCATATTGATGGAAGAGTACTTGGCTGGTGGTGAACTATAACATTCTTTTAAGTTTATGGACTGTTGTAACTCTCTATTAAAGTCTTGTCTTTCTTCTTTAAATGAGTCTGTTTCGACTTAACCTGCATAACTGCTAGCCAGAAGAACCTCATGAGTGGATGTTTCGTATTGGAAGATATGTATCATGATTGGAGATTACAAGGACACAGTTCTTTCCATCCCTGTCTGACAGAGGCATGTGCCCTCGCGTGTCCAATCAACTACTTCGAAGAATGTAGCGAGGCTCTGTTCAAGCAGAGTGGAACCGTATCATCTAGGTTCGGACAGGTGGTGGAACCCCTCACGCTTCTCAACCGCTCGGTAATCCGGTGTGCCTCCTACGGTAGCGCCATCAGCTCATTCGGGGCTTCAGAGGATAGCGTGGTACTCTGTTTCCTTCACTTGCCCTATTGCGAATGGTTTATTTAATAACGCTGGACGTGGTGTATCTGAAAGTATCTTCAAACTGAAGACACTATTTTCATTAACATACAGAGCCTTTCAATATGGATGCGAACAAAGTCACTACAGAATTTATATACTTCCATCTTCCTGATGAGGTGAAGCTCGAGAGTATTCAAGACCCAAAAGGAAAGCAACTTCTGAACGTGTTCCAAGAAGCGAAACTGCAAGATGGATACAACTGGTCGGCTTGGGGACGGTCAGAAGAGGATAGGAACGCGTTGGTTTGGGTTATTGGTGAGTTGTAGATTCCAGTTACACACCATGAACAGTTGTTGCTTCAGTACAGAGCCGTGTCGAGTTCATAAGCTAATGAAATATGGTTCGTTTCAAATCTAGAATGGTCAAATGAGGATTCAACCATCTCTACAAACGAGCTTGAGAACTTAGCTTGCCCCAGTCCTGCAATCGTCAAGCTCAGAACCAAGCTTGCGCCTGCACTGTCTTCAGTCGGTGGTATCACTTCAGCTCCGATCGTGGATCTCACAACGATGCCATTTGTCGCAGGCACGTCAATTGAGGATGATACCGGTACCAGAGAGGTTCTGACTACAATGAGAGAGGCGGTATTGAACAAGTTGCCGGAGAATCTGGCAGCGTCGTATTGGGTCATGAGCACATGGGATACGCGCCCCGTTGTACCCCACCCAGAGAGCCCGACTGGTCAGAGCATATTGTCTGTTTTGGTTGTTGGATGGCAGAGTACCCAGCAGCATTATGACATATGGAAGTGGCAAGATTTTCGATCCAAGTATATTGGACCTGTTAAGGCAAAGATGCTCTCATACCCAGAGGGTATTGGTATGAAGCATATCGCTTTCAATTTAATCTAATTGAATAATTATAAAAAAACATTATTCTCGCTCTGAATTCGTGATTTGTCAAGCATTAGTGGCCGTATAGTATTTGAAGTTGTCAGGAGGCATTCCCTCCTTTGAAGAATGTCTCAGTGTCTCGGGCTGCTGTAATACTGACCCTTGTTCTATTCCGTTTCAGCGAGGCGTTTTTGGCACCGGCCGAACTTGCACAGTACGGAGTGAACATTACACGGCTTCGGAAATGGAATTGTGGTGGGTCAACAATCCAACCTTCTGGTGCTACACATCGGGGTCCGCGGTGGCGGGAGCAATATGCTGCCGGATTTGTGTTTATCGCACTTCGGGGCTGGAATATAGACTTATCGGAGTCAACTCGCTAGATAAATAGGCAACAGAGCGACGGGTAACTGCATCCATCTAAAAAGGATTGTTTATCACTATCTACAGCACGTTTTAAACACAATCTCGTTATGGCTGACAAAGTAATGTATGTTTTTCACTCCGCCTCAGATGACAGCGCCTAATGTAAGAGTCTCAGTGTTGTGACAGGTGCTGGAAACGGCATAGGGCTTGCAATTGTCAAAAAGCTCTTAAAATCACCGACAGTTTCTCACGTGGTCGCAGTCGACCTTAAGAGTGAGAAACTAGAACCAATCCAAGGAGACTATGCACAGAAATTGCACATTGTTGTTGGAGATGTCTGTCAAGAGAGCACCAACATCCAGGCAGTCGAGATGGCGATTAGGCATGGTGGTAGGCTTACAACACTTATCCTCAATGCAGCCACGTATCGGCCACTGGGAGCATTCCCAACTCTTAGTCTGGAAAGCTGGAAAACTACTTTTGATATCAACTTCTTTTCTAATATTCACATGGTATGCTTACAGTCCGATTTACAAGCACTAGAGTAATACTGACTCACTTTCACCAAACCCAGCTACAAGTCGCTTGGCCCCATCTTCAGGAAAGAAGCGGCAGCGTAATAGTGACTTCATCCCGGGTTAGTCAAAAGCCCTGTGAGTCATGGACATGCTATGCATCCTCAAAGGCAGTCCTCAACTATCTATGCGGGTGTATCCCACTGGAAGATTGCAGGATTAGCTCTATTGCTATCACGCCGGGCGCAGTTGATACAGAAATGCAAACGGGTTTGCGTGAAGAAGGTACATTCTACCACAGATGAACCAACCATCTAGAATCGTGACTAACCAGCTCTTAGGCACTGCGTCCCCCGAACTGCAAAAGTTCCTCAATGCCCTTAAGGCAGAAGGAAGATTGCTGAAACCAGAAGAGCCAGCTGCAGCATTTACAAAATTAGTAGAAACAGGAATACCAGGAGACTTGAATGGCCAGACTGTTTATTGGGAGGATATTTTGTAAATTATGGAATAACTTTCCTTAAAGCGTCATCTATATTTTCAGTCCAAAGCTTCCCTTTCTGCTTACATGTCGTATTATTGGAATTCGTTTCGTCACCATTGAGCTGCAGATCCAGAAGCGCTCTTCAGGCTTCCTCCGCTAGCTTCGTTCATGTCTGTTGCCAAGGCGAATTCTCAAGGCAGGTTGTGGGACTTATGTGGTTTTGCTCCCCTTGCTAACAGCTCACGGGCCAAAACCTAAGACTGGCTATATACCGCTGCATCTAGCGGCGTAACGCTCTCCGCCCCTTTATCGCCATTTTCTCCCCTATTTGTGGGCCTGGCCGCGAGATTAGCACCAGCCCTTAGTAACAGGGAGGCTATATGAATGGTATGGTCTCCAGGCGGCAGTAAGGACTTAGTATGCCCTTAAGTATTACCTTCAGCTAAAGTATATAACGGCGTCAGTCCTGTGTCATTCCTAATGCAAGGATCGGCAACGCTATGTAATAATGCCTAGGCGGTAGCGAAATTGCCTGATCGGCAAGCGCAGTGCAGTGGTGTGCAGCCATTACCCAGCATGTTCGCATACTGCTCAAATACACGACGCTTTCGAAATGCGGCTATAAGCAGGATAACACAGTGGGAAGGAATTGCGTTTCTGGGTCGCAAGGTGAAATGCTTAAAAACCGCTGCGCGAAAGAACTGTTAGATTTGCACCAGACTGTAGCAGAAGCCTGGCACCTTAACAGTATCTTAAAGACTTAATTTAAAATTATTTTAATAAACATAAAATATAAGAAAGATTTAAGACTATTTATTAAACTACAGTATATTTAGTAATTAGGAATTCATTAATTTTTCATTAATTTAATAGAGATAACATAAATTAAGGGATTTTATTCAGCTTGCTTATTTAATCGTTTGCTTATTATGTATACTTGTTTATAGATAAAACTATTTACTACATGCTTAACAAGATTAGACTTACAGAGAGTTGGGCTATTGAAATTGCTGCTGGTATCTCTTAAAGACTACTCCATACTTATGCACGACTAGACAAGCTTTCTTATAGGCGAGAAAGCTGTTATCTTACGTCTAGCTTAATTCCAGAAAGAGAACTCATAGCTCGTAGAGAAAGCCAGAGACCCCGGAACCCGGAATTAATCTCTTATGTTAGAATAATTTATTCCATCACAATACAGATTGCACAGTCTTCTTCCATGTCTCCCGGCTTTCAGTGGCTTCCAAAATGCTATTTGCCGTTGGTAGTTCCTGCGCCTTTACTTTGACGGTGACTGCGGGGCTATTCTCCTGATGCAACCTCGGCACTTCGTTTAGGCGGATAGCTCGATGTCGACTCGCTATCCGTATGAAGCGGAAAGGTCATCTGCTGAACAATAGCTACAAAATCCCCGATGTGCCCGGCTCAATCTCTGATACTTCATCCTTGCAAATATTGCTCCATCCAGATTAACTGTTCATCCTAAACCTTTTCTAGAGGCTCCAGTGTAAGCTGGTCATATATACGCACTCTTCTTTCTTACACTAGTTGTTACTCCTGTTACCGACGGTGCACATGGAGCCGTCTGTTGAACACTACAAATTTCGGATTCTTATAGTGGGCGCCGGACCCGTCGGTTTGACCGCGGCTGCAGCACTCAGTCAAGATGGGCACTCTGTAACTGTCCTCGAGCATCATCCTGAACTCCAAACCCAAGGTGGTACAGTTACAGTCCAACCGGCCGCAGCACGAGCGTTTACACACATTGGGCTTGGGGTAGCTTTGGCAACTATTGGCGTCGCTGGCCACGACCTCCATTTTGGTCGTATAAGGACTCCTCCAGGCCTTTAGGTTCTGTGTCTTACGGGAACGTGAAAGCGTTTATGACTGAGAGGCAAGCTGTGCAACAGATGGCTTATGATTCGTCGATCGCAGCTGGAGCGAGTGTTTTGTTCAATTGTCATGTCATTGGGCTAGACCAGAACGCGTTACCCGTCAGATTGTGGACGGCAGATGGCCGAGAATACACCGCCGACCTCATAATTGCAGCGCATGGAATCAAGTCCAAGATTCGGCAGATCATATACCCGGATAGAGATGTCAAGCCAGTCCCTACTCGCGAGTGCATCTTTCAATCCCAGGTACCTCTTCACATCCTCAAATCAGACAATCGCGTGGCTCCCTACCTCAAACCAAATACCGCCCACGGCACGCTGGGCCCCGGAAAGTTCTCCATCTGCCGAGCGACAGCGGACGGCAACTTGGCAATGACATCAATAGTGATGGATTACGGGCCGCCATCCGCACAAGGCGATATCAACGCTAGTTGGACCATGCCTGGCGATCTTGATGAACTTCGAGACATGTTCAAAGCCTTTCCGGTACCACAGCGCGCCTACCTGGAGCATGTAAGCAAGTGTACGAAATGGCGTATCGCCATCGCTGCCGAGATTCCCAAGTGGATTGGCAAAAGCGGCCGCGTGATCCTTGTCGGCGATGCGGCTCACGCCATGGTTCCCCACGCTGCGCAGGCGCTCAGCCAAGGCATAGAGAGCGTCGTAGGTCTCGCGCAGATCTTACAATGGGCGCGGCCAGAGCTGAACGGTACAGATCTGCCGCAGCTGCTTGAGCGTTTTGAGAAATTGCGGCGGCCGAGGGTTGAGAAGTTCATCAAATTGAGTTTGAACAATTCTGGGGATCACAGTCTGCCTGACGGGCGGCAGCAAGAAGCAAGAGATGCACGATTGAGGAAACTCGGTGACGAGCAGCCAAGCGTTGATTGGGATGAGGTCGCGATGGATATTGATGCTCCAGAGAGGAGCATGGAGTTTACCAAGTGGGTTAGGGACTATCATATTTTGGCTGAGGTTAGTATATAGCATATTCAGTTAATGACAGATAACTAATGAGCAGCAGGTGAATCAATTTATGACAGCAAAGCAGTAGTCTGACCTTTATACAAGTTTCATATGCGCCTTTATGAGAATAGCTCCACTAATCCGTCAACACTGATATTTCCACCACTAAGAACTATACCAATATCCCAACCATCCTCCCCTGCTTCCTTCTCTACCATAGCTCTAAATCCCTCATTATAAAGTGCAACTGCCAGAGGCGCAGTAGCACTGGGCTCGATCCATACCTTTAATCTCTCTAAGACAAGCCTAGTTGCCTCTCTAATATCATCCTCAGAAACGGCATACATCCTGCTGACCAGTTTTTGCCTATAAATAATATCCCATGGTCGCTCGCCAATCACAGCCCTCAAGCAATCAGCGATAGTCCGTGTCTTAACTTGAGTGACCCTCTCTCCGGAGTAGTAGCCTCGACTCCTGTCATCCGCTCCTTCAAACTCAGGCTCAGCACCGTATACCTTAATACCAGTACCTTGACAGCTCAGCGCAATCCCTGAGATCATGCCCCCGCCGCTACACCCCGTGATGATAGCATCGAGGTTCGGGACTTGTTCTTGCAGTTCAAGTCCCATGGTACCCTGGCCTAGAATAACATCTGAATGTTCAAAGGGATGAACAAGACGAGCACCTATTTCGGCAACTATCTTTGCAGTAACTGCCTCACGCTCACCTTGTTCGCAGAGGACAACGTTTGCGCCGTAGCCTCTTGTTGCCGCGGCTTTGTTGAGACGCACGCTGTTCTGCATCACAATGTGAGCTGGAATACCATTTTCTCGAGCAGCGAGTGCCAGAGCTTGCATGTGGTTGCCTCGGGGCTTGATTAGTCTCGTATTCTCAACCTGATAGTGGGTTTCCTTACCTGAACTGAATGCAACGATACCTTTCTCCCTGCCCCAATTGTCGATCCACCCTGGTTTTTTCTTTAGCCTTTCTAGAGCCTGAAAAGCTCCCCGGACTTTGAAAGCGCCAGTGCGCTGCAGATTCTTGCATTTGAAGTGGAGCCTCATGGTGGGATTGGCCGGTCTACGGCCTCTAGACAGGCAGGATTCACGAGGCGACCAAGCAAGTTTACTCAAGGTCCTGTTCGTCATAACAGGTGTATAATGGACATGGTCCTCGATAAGCTTGCGGGCGACAACAACTGACTCCCTAACTAGAGGTGGACATGTTGAGATTTGTGCCATTGTTGCATGTGTTGACCTTTGTGAATAGTAACGGATTAAATATGCCAATAGGTTTGTGGTGTGGAGGAATTGCTTGAGCTAGAACAAGAGGATGATTGAGACCATTTAACCGACGTACGTCTCTCGTCGACTAGCTGATTCAAGTCTATTATAGTGCGCGTCATACTATGTGTATTTGCCGTACAAATCGCAGAACCGGAACGTCAACAAGTGGCAGGCAACATTCAGTTTCTCCGACCAGCGAGCTGCATAAACTGCTTGATAAGCAGTTTTACAAAGCAATTTCGGCAACTTAACTTTAGCTTCTATTTACAAAAGGGATATAATATCGCATGCCTAGCTTAATCAACCTTCCCCAGCAAATGATCCTCTGGACTATGTGCGCTGCGGAGCTTAAGTGAGAATTGCTAAACCTTATGAACCCTTTCTTTACTGTCTGCCAAGAATTGCCAAATAGCAGTTATTTCAGAAAATATCTGGTTAATATTTGGCAAGATCCCCTTCAGGAAGTATAGAATTAAAACGAGAGTATGAACCTCTTGAAGGCTTTATTGCATGTCTTGGACTTGACCCTTGAAAGATTGCAGGTAAGATATCAAGCCTTGACAGACCTGGATGCCCAGTGAAATGATCCTGACCGCGCTCCCTGCAATGGAGAGCGAATTAGATATATTTAACCTTTAATATGTGTTAATAGTGATAATCAACAAAAAAGTGAATATGTGAAATATAACCGAGAGGTGATTCTGGTGAAATAATCGCTAACGTGTGCTAGGATAAGAGATTTAAAAAGGAAGAAGAATTTGTCAACCTGCTTCTGTCACATGTGATTTTCAGCCATCACGCAGAATGAGGTGACCGCATAAGGTCATTGATTCATGTCCAACCATTCCCCTGCGATTAAGGCTGTGATTTCATGTATGATTGCGTGGCAAGGCAGAACTAACAACGCTAAATCTAAAGCCTGATCTTCTAGCTGCTCCCCCGCCCAATCCTGAAGCTTCTTGAATATCTTATTATCTAACCTATATCTTTTTAGTGATGATGTTATATGGAAGAAGCAATAGCGGAATTGCCCTTTGACATGGTGCTTCTCCTTCATTTCATAAATTTACCCAGTTATTCTATTTGTCTAATTGATATCATAAAATTAATTCGTGTATTGCTTTTAGGTACTCTTTACGCTAAGGACTTGCAGAAGGCGATGATGCTTTGTTGCTGGATTGAGCAGTAGCCGAAAGGTCAGGCTTTGTACTACTTAAACCAATTGATTAATAACTAATCTATCTGAAAGTAAAGCTCGTCTCATCTGCAAAACAGCGTCTAAAGGATTTCAAGCAGCGTTCGTCTGTGACAGCTCAGCCCCGACGCTTTTCTTGTGCCAATCTCTCTTTTGAGGAATAATTTCAATGATATATCCATCCTGCGGGAGTCCTTAGCCTTGTTGGTTTCCAAGCCCAGCACTTCTCCTCGAAATCACAGCAGGGAAGGGACTCACCGGATCAAACACGTGCACAAAGGTTTTGACGATGGCATTGAACTCAGGAGCCAAGTCTTCATCAGTGCCTAAACCCACGCCCTTTTCGGTTTCCCAGTCAAAGATGGGCAATGTCGCACGATCCGAAACTCCTAGAGGCTTGAAGATCTTTACGCCATGCTCTACGAGCCGTGCGACGGTAGCGTTCACGTCTGGAACAGTAAAACCTAGATGACCAAAGCCCAGGGCCGGAACCACGTTGCCAGTGCCGGTATAATACCCTTCTGGTTGATTTTCAGAGCCATGAACATGCACAAGTTCTAAAAGACCTGAAGTGAATTGCGTTCGCAATGCTGTTTCCCGGCTGAATGTAGCTAGGTCCGCGCGGTGCTCTGCGGTTTGAGGATGCGTGAGATAGCAAGTCGTGATAGGACCGGCATTGATGCTGAAAACGGTTCGCATTCCCATCAAATTCTTGTAGAAGAAGAGCGACTTCTTGGGGTCGCGCACCCGGATCATGCAGTGATTCATCCGGATGCCCACGGTAGGGTCGTCTTCAGGCAGGGGAGGCTCGCCAGGATGGCTGCCCACATTGAGCTTACCCCATTCCAAGGCGGATGATGCTGTTGAATCGGTATTGGACATGATGCGCGACAATGATAATCGTAATTTGGTTAAGTGAAGTTTCTACTGTTAGGTTCAGGCTAGCGAACGAATCTAGGAGTAGGAGGATTATAGCGGATCTGAAATGCTTTATACGTTTATATCGAAACGATAGTTTGAATCTTTCAGGATAGTAGCTGTTATACGACCTCTAATGACAAAGGGACGATGTCCATCCCGCCTAGCATTCGGCACCGGAGTGTGCGTGCTGCACTGTAAAACGTTCGGGTAAAATATCCATCATGTTCCCACTGTGGGGTCGTCGGAATGGGAATGTGGTGGTAAGATATGGGCCCTTGGGGACGTTCAGCCTGTCCGTACGGGGCAGACTCACTCAATAGAAACACCGGTTCACGGCTGTGAACAGGCCACCTAGTGACGTACACAGGATTATCGGAGTGGAATGTGGGGTTAAGGTTTAAGGGCATTTAGCCTCTCGGCTCTCCGTCCAGGATAGACTGAATCGAAACACCAGCTGTAAACAAGCCGTCCAGCCGCGTGTGCGGGGTCGTCGGAGTGGAATGTGGTGCTAAGGCTTGAGGATGTTTAGCTCTCCCCACGGCCACGGGGTAGACTCGATCGAAACACTAGATGTAATTAGGACATCTAACATGCATGGTGCATTCTAAATGCTCCGTCAAAATAAAGTATAAGTGTGGCTTCAGCATACAACCTAGTTGCGACGTTGCCTTCTATTTCGTAAATTGACATTACCTGTTTATCCCTAACCCCCGAGTACTATTATAACAACGAAATCATGGTTGAGCAAACTTTGGGCGGAAAAGTTGCCCTGGTCAGCGGCTCTGCATGGGGTATTGGCGCCGCCATCTGCGTGGAGCTTGCTTCCAAGTAAGTGCTTTGCGCTTTGTCTACGAACCTTGCTGGCGGCAGGAGTAGCTGACATCAGGTCCCTAACAGAGGCGCGCTGGTGGTCTGTAACTATCCATGGGATAGCCAGGCTAAAGACGCCGAGTCTGTACTCGAGAGATGTCGCGAAACCAAGGGGGCTCAAGTCAATGAGTGCTTTGCAATCGAGGCCGACCTGCAAACCGTGGAAGGACCGCAAAAATTGATCGACGACACGATTACTCGCCTCAAAGGCCGGAAGCTCGATATCCTGGTCAACAATGCCGGCATCGCGATAATGAAGCCACTGGTCGAGGCAACACTGGATCAGTGGGATAAGCAAGTAAACTTAAACTGCAGAGGGATGTTTCTTCTTACGCAAGCTGTCCTACCGCATCTGTCGAAGAACAATTGTCGCATTATCAATGCCAGCAGTGCGGGAGCCCGCTTGGGAACGCGTGGTTCGACCATCTACAATGGCTCCAAGGCTATGGTAGAAGGGTTTACAAGATGCTGGGCTGTGTAAGTCGCCTTCTCCTTCTACTTCCTCTGGATCGGCTTGACTAACAGATCTTCTCTTCAGCGAGTTCGGCCGTGATTACGACTGCACTGTCAACGCCTACTGCCCTGGGCCGACAAACACTCATGGATTCCAGCATGCGGGCGAGAAGTTCCTTGCATCAATGAAGCCAATTTTGGAAGCAACTCCCAAGGCAGGAAGAATGGCTGACCCGTCCGAGATTGCGAACGCAGTAGGTCTCCTGTGTGAAGAAAAGGCAGGCTGGATCACTGGTGTGTGTATTGGGGTGAGTGGAGGTTTTCACATGGCATAAGGCGCCCTAAGGGCTTTGCTTGTCTTGACCAATTAAGAAGATGGATGTGTGTATTTGATTGATTCAACTAGTGGTTGTACCTGCATCGTGTTGAGATATCTAGAGTATCCTGTCAGAATTAAGTCCCATCTCCACCGTATAGCTAGCTAAAATCGTATCTCTGACTTACTTCTGTCGTTCACCAGGGGGTGACACAATTGACTAAGCCAACGCCATCAAAACTGGACCCCATACATATTGACATACATAACTACCACAAATGACGCTTAATTGGAGCTTCTTTTGTTTCATGAAGTAGCTTATAACCTCCTGGCATCTTCCTCCAAATTTCCTCCATTTTAATTGATTAATGCCTCAGTGTAATGGTGGTGATGCTGCGGCTTAGTCATTTACGACACAGTCGTCAATTCTGTCAACCCCTGGTGGTCTACAAGACCAACATCATACATTACTCTCATGCAGTTTCATCGTATCGAGTTCAACGAGTTGCAGCACCAACAGAAGGGCCATCAGTCCCACAGTGCAGTTTCGCAGAAAAGGAAGTCAAATATGTTGGTTCTGCATCTCCGCACTCAGCCTCCGCACCCCCGATGTCGTGTCGGTCTCGGGGTGGAGGTGGCATTACCTCCTATGTGAATAAACTTTGTTCTGCACTGCCGATCAGATGGCCATTATACGGACTACGGACCACGTCAACTCCGATCAGACGATCACAAAGCCACCAAAGATTACTAATTACCCAACAAGAGGTGAGGCCTTCTTAGCCTTAATGAGCTGTTCCCAATAAGTTGTCGGCCACAATCTTCAATCTTCTTGTCGATATTCGTTGCATAGCCATTCTCATGCCAGTTTGAACGTTAAATAACACCACATCAGCTTCGAGACATCATGAAAGCAGTTATTTCTCAGAACAAGGCCCCTGTCCTAGTCACAGACCGACCGCAACCCAAACTACGAGCAGAGTATGTTCTCATCCGTCCGGTCGCCGTTGCGCTCAACCCAACGGACTGGAAACATGCCGCTCTGGGCATTGCCGCTGATGGAAACCTGCTGGGCTGCGACTTTGCTGGTATCGTCGTCGAAGTAGGTTCTGCTGTGAGCAAGTCCCTTCAAGCTGGTGATGAGGTCTTGGGCGTAGCGCACGGCGGCTGCCCCGCGCAGCCCGAGGATGGCGCCTTTGCAGAGTACATTGTTGCTAAAGGGGACACCTTGATCCGGAAACCGAAAAGCTTGAGCTTCGAGAAAGCGGCAACTATCAGCTTAGGCGCCATTACCTGTGGCCAGGGTCTTTTTCAACAAGGCTTGAAGTTGAAGCTACCTGGTGAGGGCGTCCAAGAAAAGTCATTTGTCTTGATCTATGGAGGCAGCACTGCGACGGGATCCCTTGGCATTCAGTTTGCGACGTTGTAAGTTCTGGTTGCATCTTCATTCAGTCCTGATGCTGTCTTGCCCTGTATTACACTTTGAAAGCTTTAAGAGAATGTTTGCTAATCCCCGCCCAGGGCCGGCTACTCGGTAGTCACCACGACTTCTAAAGCGAATTTTCAGCGCGTTAAAGATCTCGGAGCTGTTGAGGCCTTTGATTACAATGAGCCTGATGTCGGACGCAAAATCCGGGATTACACTAAAAACAGTCTCAAATGCGCTTGGGACACATATGGCAAGGACCAATCTTCTCAGATATGTGCCGACGCGCTATCAACCGAAGCTTGTGGCGTCTACGCCAGTGTGCTCCCAACTAAATTACCTCGAACGGACGTCGAATCAATCAGCACCGTCATGTACACCATGTTCGGGGAGGAATTCAGCATGAAGGGCAAACTGTTCCCCGCCTCTCAAGAGGATTGGGAGTTTGCAAAGAAATTCATGAGTTTAACTGAGAAATTACTTGCTGAGGAGAAGTTGAAGACGCACCCGGAGGTTGTTGGGCCGAATGGCTTGCAAGGTGTGCTGGAAGGGTTAGGCTCTTTGAAGGCTGGTAACGTTAGGGCACAGAAGTTGGTCTATCGCGTGGCAGAGACTCCTTAAGTATTACTTACTGATATTGAGAAGAGAGAAGAAGCCAACATTTGAATTGAATGAAAGATTGTATTTCTCTAACCAATGAGTACCGCAACTCTTTCGTGGTGACTTTTGGCGCCCTTTCGTGAGGATCGACCCTCCAGGCGGACGAGAGTGTTATTGTGTGTTTAAAAGTCGGGTTGGATTGTCTATAAGGAAGAGCAGCAGCTCTTTATGTGACTATGATGATATCTAACTTTCCAATCTGAACCTTTAACTAAGGCAGCATAAGGGCGAGAAGTACATTGCTCATACATATTCATATATATATATTTTTGGCGATGTTACTTGAGGTCCCCAAACCTTTACCCTTGACTATCAAGTCTATACTATCGTGTGAAAAGGCTCACCCGCCTTCTTCTCTTGAACCAGTCCGTCCATGATACCCTTACTGATTTTCCTGGCTACCCACAAATTCACCCACCAGAAAATGCGCCCGACGATTAGTGAAATTGGGCACGTCCTGATATACAGCCTTAGACTCCTCGCTGGCCACTGCCTTTTTGATGCACTCTTTACTATCCCACGTCAGGATGGCACCGAGGTTATACCGCTTGGTACCGTCGAAGCTCGTGTCGTAGTGAATCAATTGATAGCTTTGGAGACCATGCTTAGACCAATATTTCATTACAATTGGCATGTGTACGTCAACGTAGTACTTGAGGTCGAAAGTGGCGCCTTCGTCATTAGGATAGAGGACGGTGGAGTTATAGACCATTGCGCTGACAATTTTAGTGCCAGCTCCAATCTTGAGGCTGATGCTGATAAGATTTTATTGCTTTGAAGTAATAACGGAGTCGAAAACGCTCGTCGAGAAAGTAGCCGTTTTGCTAGGAACAGTTGAGACGCGCAAAAAGGTGTAACTTAAATCGTCCTTTCAAATACTCTGGTAGCAGCTCTTTCCAAACACACGATCTTTAACCTAAAAACCACCATGCTCCCGGATTTCCGCATTTTCTGAAATCTGTAAGCAGGGGTCTCCGGATTTCTCGGACGGGATCGGGATGCCACATGTGCTCCGAACTCCACAACGGGCCTCCGGGGTTTCCTGTGGTGGTCAAACACAGACCCAATAGGCATCGAAGTATCAGGAATCCCGGCTGCCATGCTTAATATACAGGCTGATGATTTCAATTTTGAACCCCGCATTATTGCTAATACGACTTGACTTTATTCCTAGGTTCGCATTATTAATCATAGGGAATATAATTCACAGTCAAAGAACTAGACTATACACTGGCAAACGTGTTGGAAGCGAGCTCATGAGAAGCCTCACTCAACGACAATAGCCCGACAGTATACACAGCGGTTCCTCAATTCAAAATGCCCAAGTTCAATGTATCGAGAGGATATGAATACTCGTACATCATTCAGCGGCCAGCGTCAGCTCCCAAAGCCTTCGTGCTCTTTCTGCACGGATGGCCTTCCACGGGCCACGAATGGCACCATCAACTGGATCATTTTTATAACGCTGGCTACGCCGTGATTGCGCCAGATCTCCTGGGCTCAGGGCGCACTTCTCGGCCCGCTGCGGTTGATGCCTATCGGTTGAAAGATATGGCCCAGGATGTCGTAGAGATCCTAGATCATGAGCAAGTTGAGCGCGTTTTCGCCGTGGGCCATGACTGGGGCTCGCATTTGCTGGGTAGACTGGCGGTGTACTTCCCGGAAAAAATAGAGAAGCTGACCTTTATCACTGTGGGGTACATTCCACCAGGGAACCATGTCAACATTGATCTCATTAACGAGCGGTCAAAACAAGCGATCGGATATCCCGTTTTCGGCTATCAGATGTTCTTAGCCAGCAACAATGACGCTGAAGCAATTCTCAATCAACATGTGAGTTTTCAGTTGTTTAATACTGCAAGCGACCCATGGGTGATCGAAGGACTAAAGCAGTATACCCTACAGAAAGAATCCATCTTGTCGTTAATTTACGCGCAAGACACAGCTTTATGGAAGGATCATATGGGTCCTGTTGGAGCTCTGGAAGACTGGGTTACCGCTGATAACATGGCGACCTGGGGGGAATATCTCACTGAAGAGGTTCGCAAATTGAGCATACATAGACTATGTGACTATGCTAACAAGTAGTCACAGGATCACCGACAACGTAGAGAAGCAACTGCAGATAATCTGGGCGGCCTACCAACGCTGGCGTGGTACAAAGCTCACGCCTGGAACTTTAACTATGAGGCCGAGAAGGGTACAGTTGAAATTCTTGATGCTACAAGTTATAGACTAGATCAACTAATAAACTGGCTTAGATATTATAGAGGAGAGGAAGTGCTTGCGTCATCCTACGCTCTACCTTACAAGCGGTAAAGACTACCTTGCCGTCCCTCGCTTGCAGCTTCCACAAATGAAACCCTGGGTGCCTAACTTGGAGGTCCAAGAGATCGATTCGGGCCACTGGGTATTTTTACATCGCCCCGCAGTGGTTAACGAGACCTTGGAAGTCTTCTTTTCGAAATGAGTTGGACACGCTCAATGAGCATCACGAGCGAAGCCAGGTTGTGTAGATGTGCCGCAGTTCGTCCTCCATCTCTTGGTGAAGGGCTACTGTCGGGATAGCTATTAGTCTTCCACCTCCTAGCAGGTCACTTCCAGAAGCTTTGCAAAGGACGGCGCCCATAGCTCAAAAATAGCATAAAGCTCTGCTTATTATTCTTAGCTACAGCGCAAGATCCACGAAGGCTATTCTAGAATCCTGACCTCTAGGTCAATCAAGATGCTTATAGATAAGACGTGCCTCGTAGCAGGCTGCAAAGCGTCATCCCTGCATGAAGCCTTGTAATATGCTTCAAACACCTTTGGCCTTTTGCGACTTTCTTATAAGGTTATAAGTCACAGTGCGAGCTTAAATATCTCTTAATCCTATCGACTACCAAGTTAATACGCAAAGACCTAGACGTACGAGATTTGCTCTCAGAGAACAAGACAGACAGCAAGGCTTTGTAACCCTCGACCTAGGCTTCTTAAGCCATTGCAAGCACACTATAATAGCTCCCTGTCGAGCTATTGTCGTTGAGTGAGGCTTCTCATGAGCTCGCTTCCAACACGTTTGCCAGTGTATAGTCTAGTTCTTATCTATTACATGTAAAGCTTGCGGTATGCGCTGATTGTTGATCACAAGTTAATTGGAGAGGGTGTTTATGCGGTTTGCTTAAAGAGGCCGCAAGGCATCACATTAGTATCAGCATAAGCTAGGGTCCGTCGCCACTTCAGAGGTAAAGAAATCCAGTTATTCTTGGAACGGTATCGCTGGAGAAAAACCTATAATATATAAATGAGATTTACAATTTAAAGTTAAAATATGAGTAGTTAACTTATAAAACTAATAAAACTAATGTTACAGTAGCTTTGATCTGAGTGGACCAACATCAAACATCCTGAGGGCTGAATAATCGATCGGGGCTTCGGGTTTGTTGTGTGGTAGAGCCCCGCAGCTGCTTTTTCAACACACCTCGGTTCCGACGGCGTAGTTGCAGATCTCTCAAGTCTAACTAACCCCCAGGACGATCTTTTCTGGGGATCGGGGTTGCCTGGCGTGGTTAGTCAATCCAAGGCTGGGACTCAAGTCACGGAGGTTCTTGTATTTCCCTTGTGAGACTCTCGGCGAGTCTCAATTGCATCAATGAGGAGATTAAATGCCACTAGAAGCCTTGGCCCCTAGATAAGCAATTCAGAGATACTATATTATTGCTCTGTGCAGGATGCAAACTGGACGGACGCATCGACACATGGACTGGAGACAGTCACGGTTGAATAATGATTTGAATTTTCGTTGTGCCTTATTATGAAAATGTAACTCTTCTTTTTGAGTTCATTTGAGCCTGCGTAGCATTCAACAGTGTAGGAGATGTTGCAGCAGATAGTTTAAGTTTATGTAGGCATATATATACTTCTAGCCGCAGCTCTCAACTGCAAATAACACATGCAGCCCACAATTTGCAGCACGTACGTAGTATTTGAATCACATTTTATGTTACTGAAATCAAAATCGAGCTCTCTCGAATCCCAGAGATGGGTACGATTTTGTTGCCAATCATTCTGAGCTCTTTTTCGTCTTGTCGCGTAATCGTAGGACTACTTTCAAAAAGCTGTCCGCTATGCCCCATACCTGTCTACGTTTGAGTAGCTCTACCATCTGATCGATAATATGTCTTCCGCCTTGTTCTGACAGCAACGAAGGCACTCCATGCATGCAAACCATGGAGGACTCGCCATTACTAATCCACAGCTTTACTAGCGATGGAGGTCCGTCGTCCCCAGGGGAGAGTTGATCCAGCCAAACAGCGGCTTTGTCTCTGACAAAGTGCGTTGGCAGAACTTTAGTAAGGAAATACAACACAGTGCCGGCATGGAAAATCATTGCGGGCTCGTTGGGGGAGGCACTCGGGTAGATTCTCGCAATAGCAAGGATCCGCGCACTGTAGCAGGCTGCCTCCCTTGCTACCCCGGGATTCTGTTTAGCCCAAAGTTCCAAGCTGTTGAAGGTCGTCCTAGCCTGGCAATCGTCACGAAGGAGTGGGTACAGCCAGTTCATCAGGCCACCCGCTCCATAGAGGTGGCAGGCGTAGATGACCTGGAGTGTATGCATGGCCGGAGCCAGCTCTGCCGTCGTAAGATTCGCAGCTAGAGTTTGGGGACACCTTGCCAACTTGTCAGCCGCCCTGATAAGATCCCCGGTAGTGTTTTCTGGACCATGAGGAACAAGATCAACGATCGGTGACGACCTCATCTCCTTGAGGGTCCAGATCATCCGGCACAATGTAGTGACTACCAAGGATCGATGTCGTTCGTCTTGAACCTTCTCGTTAGTTTTCCGAGTCTGGTCAAAGAAAATTCTTAAAAGAGTTTCGAGCCTTGGAGACACCGGGTCGGACACTGTCGATGGCAACATAGCCGCCCAAGAGTGCGCAGATTCGGCATTCCAGTAGTGAACCATACAAGGCAGACGAACGTGAATTTCTCCGACACTGAGAAAGGGCCGATTATTGTGTAGGTACGAAACTGATGCATCATATTCCTGTCAATCAAGAATGTTAGATCCAGTGAACATATAGCCAAGAAGAAGTAGGGAGGTCTACATAGACGGCCCAGCCTAGTCGACGAAGCTTTTCGTAGCGGATCCAGTTTTTCCACCTCTCCTCCACATTCTGTGAAATTCCTGATGGTATGTTTGGTTCTGGCTTGTATCTGAAAAGACCCATGCACTTTGCGTGATGCACAAGATTGTTTCGAAACGATTCGCTCAGTTCGAACAATCTTTTGTTTCCACAGTAGTAGCCGTGCAAGCCTTGGAGGAGCTGAGCCGTTAGATAGGCCTCTGTCCGCACATACCTGCGATCATACTCTGCCTTGGACCAAATCAGCGCTCGTCCCGGTTACTGCCGCTGAATCACGCTACAGGCCTATGAGTACTCACCAGGAACAAAAGTAACCGGCGGTTGAGCTCCGAGAGTGTGTTGGAAAAGGAAACCGCTTCGGAGAGCTGAGTGTAAAGTGCTCCGATACTGGCAATGGCTAAGGTTACTGTAAGGTCCTTAGCAGGATCGAAGGTTGGTTGGTGAATAAAGGGGAACATCTGAAGCCCATTAGCGCCACCGATCATGCTCCCTCATCGGTGTATAGCTACCTGATGGAAGTGAGCAAAATACATGTCGATACAATACTCGAGCTTTTCTTTGTCAGGGAAACGGTCCAAATTGCTAGGTTGCCAAGGACTGCGGCTGGCCGGAAGTTTAAGGTGGTGTGTCAGTGCCTCGACAATCGATGGGTGTAAGGACCAGTTGGAGAAAAAACAAGGATACGAGTGAGGATTGTCATCTTCATCGCAGCCTAAGCCGGGTAAATCTATAATACGCTGGGACGGCTCAGCATGCCACTCCATAGGCCACGGATCGTCAGCACCACAGCTGTCTTGGGGTCGAGGATACGGAAGATCCAAATCGTCAGCACCTTCGACAGAGGGTGTGTTGGCGTTTTCCACGAGATGGCGATCGACGGTCTGCCTTGGCCGCGGACTTTGAACTCTGGTAGCTTCTGCCGATGGCAGGGGAGGAAAACTATAGTCTCTTGCACCGAATGAGGCCAGAAAATCGGTCGACTCCTCTCCTGGAAGGATATCAAAGAGCCAGTCGAGGTTCGAATTGAAATCAGAGGCGTCCAAGACGTCCAAGTTATTGCCGGAGAAATAGGATGGGACTTGGGATTCGAAGGCTTCTGAGGGAACCATGGCATCCGCGGCGAGCTCTGCTGATATTTCATTAAGGACGCTGTCTGTTACAGGGGTAATTTGGCCATTCATCTGCATCGGATGTGGACAAATATCGTCGAGCAACCCCTGATTTTTATTGGTTCTCTCTGCTGGCTGCGTATCATGAGTATTCGGTGGCAGGCTCATCGATTGGAGATTATTCTGTCCAGTTCTAGCCGAATCATACGTGCAGGGGACTTGACGCCGACGACACGATGCGCACGAGGGCAGTTCACCAGTGCAGCGGACTTTGGATCTGGCGAGCAGTCAATCGCTCAACCTCTACTTTCGGGGCCTGTCGCGGAAACTTACGTGCAACATCTTGTGCAAGCCTTTTTGCGTAGTGTTTTTGGGTGCCGATTTTGATCGTGAACGCGGAAATGCCGCACGAGACTGTCACGGCGTTCGAAAGCTCTTTGGCAGGTCTTGCAAACGTGACGAGCCTGGCTTCTTGCCTGCGAGGAACTTGATGATGTGTACATGGCCTTTAGTCAACGAGCCTAGCTAAGGTAGAAGGGATTTCTTGTTCAAAACCAACAGCAAGCAACGCTAAACGCTTTAAATAACGGAACGGAGGTGGAGGCGGATTTTTCCGGGGTTCCCGGGGTTTTGTGGGATTCTGAGGGGTTTTGCGGGGTAGTTGCGTAGCGCTGCACGATGATTCGAGCGCGGACACTGCCGCACAAACTCACAGTACAGTAGTGGGGATTCGAGCGTGCACTATCAAGGATACCTCCGTTTAGCTGGAGACCAAGCCTAATTTAGGTATTTCTGATAATGCAGCCTGCAGATCGTAACCTCTGACCTCACCGCCGTGCCTCCTTGAGGCTACAGGCAATCAATACTGGGTCAAATCTCACAAAGAGTACATCAAATGTGCACTCTCAGGTCCAAAGGGGTGTCTGCATAACTATTTATAACTATCTTAAGCATGTTGATTGAGATTGCTTCGCTTATTCACATAAAGCTCCCGACTGCAGAGGGTGTATTGGCCACAAAGCTAGAGCGGGGGATCTCGTATCGCTTTACAGGCATTAGTCAGCAATGAGCAATGGCATACAGCTCAATGTCCATCCCGCCAACAGCGATCCCATCTCTTAAGGTGCTCTCTTTCTTGGAGTCATTTCCACCCACATTTCTTTCGGTACCTGGACGATTGTTGAGTAATATTCCAGAGGTTTATCTGGGTTCAAGAACTTCATCTAGAGCATGTCGTTAGCTTGTACTGCAAGGAAAGGGGGAAAGGGGCTTTTTACATCGTAATTCAGCAGCAGCTCCGGGAGCATTTTTTTCATCTCGATCCAGGCGATATGTTGGCCAATGCACATACGCTTACCGTAGCCAAAGCCTGGGAAGGCTCGTTCCATCTTTGATCTCTCTGTCGCATCAGCCTCGAGCCAACGCTCCGGTCGGAATTGGTTGGGTTCTGGGCCCCAGACATCCTCCCTACCGGCCATACCTCGAGTATTAATAGAGACAGCGGTGCCGCCGGGGATATAAACACCACCGATGTGAGCACCGCCAGCCGGGACCTCGCGCTCCATCGGTGCCACGTTGACAGAATTTAGTCGCATAGATTCCTTCAATGCGGCTTCCAAGTATGGTAACTTGGCCACTGACTGGAGAGTGGGAGGAGATTGTAAGTCAGCACTCTCCAGCTCTTTCTTCAACGTAGCCATACATGCCGGGTTCTCCAAGAGAGATCGGAACGTGTCAAGCAGAGTCGATGCGACAGTCTCAGCGCCGGCATGAATAGTAGACATGACCATACCAACCACTGTTCCACGGTCAAAAGCTTCCGGATCCTTATCATTGGCACGCATATAGCTTTCCAAGAGGTCTGCGTGTGATCCCACTCCGCCCATAGCATCCCTCTCCTGAACCACTTTCAGGGCCCGCTCTGTCAATAAACTTGGCGTCGTACGACCTCTGACGAATGGATTCTTAAAGAGCAATTTCTCAAGGTTCGGCACCGCATACCACTGAACCCAATGTTCAAAGCGTTGCTTAACCCCCTCGATTGTGTCACGGACGTTATTCTCGGTGAAGTTACCGTCGCTAAAAGCAATTCGAACCATGGTATCAAAGGCAAACAGTTCCATCCATCGCACAAGGTTAATCTGAGGAGCATGCTCTGAGATCCGCGTATTGACCATTCGAATACTTTCGTCCACATGAGACTCATACTGTGACATTGCGCTCGGCGTAAATGCCAAGTTGATGTGTCGCTTGATAGCATGTACACGCCTCTCATCTCGGGTCGTCGTGAAAGACTCAAGTATCTTTCCGTTCACCATTGTCGTTGCTGGGTCGTACGACTTTGCCTGCAGAAAAAAGAAAATCAGTAAGCTGAAGGACCGTCTGAATGAAGACTTTGAGACGGTCGTTGCTTACCTTGCTGAAAACATTGTGAGTTCCATAGATGATAGGGATGACGGCAGGGTCACTAAAGAGGACATTTCTTGGCCCCCACCGAACCACATCGCCATATTTTTGGTGCAGCTCCAGTTCTATGTCTGCCCACCTCTCCCCTTTCCAGATCTTCCGCACGAGCCAAAACTCGGTTAGCTGAGCCCAGAAGGGACCAGGTACATGTCTAAGTCGTAGATAGTTCTGGACGAGGAGTATTACTGGGGTAAATATAAGGAAGACGACGATGCTGGAAATCCACCAGGTAGGCAGAGGCCCGTATTGGGAAATGAGATTCAAAGACAACATTTCACCGATAAAATTTTGAATATTTGGTTATGTCATTCAAATCCAGAGATGCTAGAACCGTTCAAGTGCTTTAAATGCTACGACTCAGGATTAGCTTCTGTAGTCGGAGATCGGGGGTTCGTAAGTGTAACAGATGACCATGCATGTGTGGAGGAAGCATCTGATCACGTCCACAACTGAACTCCGCTGAGGCCGTGCTGTCCCTGTCCCCATTCGGGGGACTGTGGTGGCACCACACGTGTCCCGAGCCCGCGGGGAAACAGTGAGGTATTCGGTGCATAGTGTCGGGGCGCTAAAGACAGTCCGGGAATAGGAATGCTGCCCCAGTCTGCACTCTGCAGCCTCCCCTCTCGGGTTTCTCGCGCGACGGTATCTGTATGCCTTGTGAGGGATGATTACCCCACAAATCCGGGGCATTAATTGCGGGGTACATTTCTGTAATGATTGTACTGACGTTTTAAGTACACACAAGAAGGTTTATCTTCAGATTGGAGGCCAGGGTAAGTGCTAAAGGCTATTGCAAGTAGTAGTTACAGTAGGTAGTTATCAAGATGTAAGTCATGAACTTTTAATGCTTGAAGTGCTATTGCTCCGGGGTGGATGAACGCGTCTGAAGATGATCCACAATCTGCGACTGCCCGGAAAGATGGCATTGCGTATGGTGTCTTTTGCCGTTAGCAATAATCCGAAAAAGCCTTTTCATGATATAGCCAAGGGAGTAGGTGGATGTGATCTTAGTTTTGAAGTATGACTCTGGCAGGTCCCAATATCCAGCTACCCCCTAATTGTCGCATACCCCTGCTTATTTCTCACGTGTTTGTTTATCTCCCGTCTATTCCCATATAACCATACTACGGTGAATTATGTTTTCTCATTTCGATCGACAGTCTGCGGGCGCATTACTTACTACATCCTTGTTGTTCATCCCAATTCCACTGAAAGAGGAAATTCTACATCTCTCATTGGCTTATACCCCTGCTAGTTCCTCTTTCAGAGAAAGAGAGACAGTGTTTTCGAGGTCTCTGTGGAATTTCTTATTAAAAGTGTGTGATAAAACTTCTTATTGGCTGGTTTGTTCCTTCGTTGCAGCCTTCATGCATAGCGATACTACTACCTCCTGAGCGCCTACGTGAAAATTGATATCTTAACCGCGCGTGTTTCGCGACCGCGTCATGGTAGTTTCGGTAGGCCTCTACTGATGCTAATATGTATGCAATGAAGATTTCTCTCTCCTTGATTGACTCTTGATCTTATCAATTGTCTTCTGACTACCCTGACTACTTTTAAATATGTGGCCTCCAAAGCTCCGTGACCACCAGGCTGATGGTCACGACGTCGAGCAGAATGGAACAACTCCATAGCTACAGCATACAGGATGGCCTCCCTTATTTCATAACCTACCGCTTGCGGTCATCGCGGCCACGGCAAGGAAGCCCAACCCAGCATGGAACGAAGACTATTTGTTGGGCTGATGGCATGATACATCACTCCGACTTCCAGCTGCCGTAGAAGCCTAGCTATAAGTTATACTCCGTGGTGGCGACCTCATGGTTGATCGAGCCAGGTTCACGTTGGCCAAGGCTTCTTACAGATCTCGATGCTGATTGAATACGTATTGGAAAGGCAACTTCTAGCCCCACGAATTCAAAGTTGTGAACTGCCCGAAAAGATACATAGATATATGTAAACACTTCATTTTTTTTGTGTTTAGAGTTCTCAATCTCGAAACACATCGGCGGCAAAAGATCTATAATTTGCGATTCCGACGGATGAAACTATTATGATGCGTCACGTATTATATCTCGTTGCTCTTTTACGGCGCGAAGCTGAAGCCCCTGATTGGAACTTAGATGGAGCATGGGATGAGGAAGAGACGAGTCCAGAGACTGTGATGATGGGTATAGAGATGAAAATAATTACGAAGATGAGGAAGGTTATTTAAACGACTATGAAAGGCCAGAGGCTGGGAACAGGTCCAACGAAAACGACAAATATCACGACGTGGATAATGGCGAAGATGCCGTCAATGTTGATTCGGCGTTTTCTCTCCTGTCCGGTCTTTGGTTGCACTTATCTGAGGCCATCTTTCAGCTATCGAGGATGTTCTGTACATAATGGGAACCTACTGGATATATGTCTGCATCTGCTATTATACACTCCACAACCCGTTCTGGGGATTCCGGACTGCCCCTTGCTTTTCATTCAGCCCATGGTTCATCATCTAGACTAGCCGCCCTTGTGTGGATCGACGGGCTTCTGTTCCTCAAATACGCCGTCCCCTTTACGCCTACAACAGTCCTGATTTTGCCTGGCCTTGTCGGGAAGCTTATTTGTCACAAACCGATCGCATTTCGTTCATCTGCTGCAAATATCTCCTTTGGGATTGCTACATACTATTTGGAGAGTTGATTGAACTGGAAGTATTTATGAAATCTACCGTGAAAAGAGAGGGAGTGCCAGGTAACCAAATTTGGGCTCTGGATGGCCGATTATTCACAATTGGTGACTACTGCAGTATAAACATTAAACAGTCTTAGTTCGTCACTTAGAGAATCCAACTGTGACATTATGGTGGATTTTAGCAGATTTTAGCTACTATTTTTTTGGCTATTGCTTGGATTTGTTAAGGATATTTAAGATTATTTGAAGATTGTCCCTATTTATACTCTTGCACTGGGTAGTCGAAATCATGCTGGAAATGACTTAACTGTGCAACCCTAGCCTCATTTTATGTATCTGTGCAGATAATCTATCTTCATATAGATTATTATAGTTACTCTTTCTAACAATAGTATGCGGAGACCTTTTCAGCCAGAACTTATACGTGCCAAAATCACCAAAGCACTGGATTCTGTTCCATTCGATAATGATCAGGAGGTCTACACAGCCAGAAATCCCCTTACTTGTCGGATACGCAGCCTTATCAGCACACGAGCTGTAGGATGTGCACTTTGTGCTTTCTACCAACCATGCCCAAACGTCGACACGCATAAGCTCAAACGGTGTTCACATCGCGACGAAGCTGGCGAAGCACGTCCCTGGCTGGAGATGTTTCGGCATTGCCAAGCGCAAGGCGGTGGACCAGGAGCCCGATGCAGTCATTGTCGATTCCCGCTTATGCTATGTTGGCGCACGGTATACCGAGAAGAAATGGATTTGCAATACCGTAGCGAAAAAGAGGCGCGTGAAAAAGATAACGTTTGGTATAAGGAAGTACAATGCAACTGGGTCAAAACGATACATCGCTTCGTCACATCATGTATGGTAGTTCACGGAAGCGCGAAGAATGGTGGCGTGAGCCGGCTGGGCGGTATAGTTTTGGACGTAATGGGTTGGCAGGATTGGCGAGGTTTGGAGGAGAATGGGCCAGAGCATATTCAGCCATGGCTAGAAGAGACAGGCGAGATAGGAGGGTTACGATGTCCACGGCTCTTGGTTTTGTTCTGGCTGTTAGCGGAGTATTCATCTTTGGACGAACGGGGGGCAGACAGCTCTTGGTAAGATATAGGATAATATTCTTTTGTATTCTGAATAAGTCTCAAAATGCCTGACAATTATTGTTTGATTATTTATTACTAACGTGTTTGATAAGCGAGCGTGACAGATAAGCGAGCGTGACACTTTTCCTGGCTTATAATCTTCAAATTACTTAAAAACCACAACAAACTATCTGATCGATTAGATTATTCACTATACTCTTCCCCAGATGCCTCAATTACTACCTGACAGGTCCTTGTATTATGCCCGGCCTTACCGCATACACCACAGCGCCGACCACCCGGTCGCTCCGACCTTGCTCGACCACCACTTCTCGATGATTCGGCCACTACCTGCGCATCAACATCCATCTGATCAATTACCTGCGATGCTTCCTGTACAGTCATAGTCCCTCCTTTCTGTAATCTAGTCCTTTTTGCCCTATAGCGCCGACTTAGTATCTCATTTGCATCCCGAAGATTGCGAACCTCAGCCCTCAATAGCGCATTCTCATGCATTATAGCTGTTATTCCTTTTGCTAGAGACTCTAAGGCTCCTAAGATTGACTCTAGAGAGCTACTATGGTGGCGCCTGATTCGGTTACTAAGGTATGTAGACTGAGACTGGGTCTCAAGGACTGTCTTCGGGGTCTTTGAAGCCCATGGTGTTGATGGTTGGGTGACTTCCCCGGGAGGCGTTGGGGTCCGTAGCTGCACATTAAGCTTTGAGATTACATTTTCTGGGTTAAAGGGAGCAAGCCCAGCTCCTCTAAAACCCCCTTGGATATTGCTTTCTGTAAAAGTAGCTTTAAAAGCAGCATAAAGGAAGGAAAGAACTCGGTCTTCGAAATGAGGGTTATAGAGCATCTGATCAGATGCTCTATTTCTAGGCCATATGCCTTTTTCAGCACTGCAAAGCACCCAACATCGAGAGGTTGGAGTAAATAGGAAGAATGAGGTGGCATACAAAGCGTAATAATTTTGTTCTCCTTACAGTATCTCTCAAAATCGACAGAATAGTGGCTTTCGTGACCATCAAGGATCAGAAGATGATACCAAGCATTGGATCGTTTAGTTGTAGATCGATCAAAGTGCTTTAGCCACTCAAGACCTAGCTCGTTATTTGTCCATCCATTTTGGCTCGTTGCGATAACCCAATCGGCCGGAAGATCGCATTCTCGGTACCAATTGGCAAGGTGATATTGGTCTGTACTAATGATAAACGGCGCGATCGATTAACCTTCAGCATTAATCGCCTGGATCACAGTAATCCATTCCCGGTTTCCAGGCTGCACTGCTTTCGGTCTTCCTTGCGTTTCCGAACCTGTAACAGCCATTCCGGCCATAATGAGGCCCATCATAAAGCCAGTCTCATCAAAGTTCCAGATATCATCTGATCGGATACCGTACTTTGCAATTGTATTCTGTACGAGCCTAAACCAGTTGCGAATAATGGTCTGATCTTCGCATTTAGCTCTCTGATACTCATGTCTCCGAAATAAACGCATCTTTAGCTCTGGTTGTCGCTTCACGAAGTTATGAGCCCAATGCTTTCCAACAGGTGACGCACCGCGGTCTGCAAGCAGAGAATTGGCTATTTCTTCTACAAAACGCAGTCGCGAGGGAAATCCTCGCGAATCTAGGTCAAGGACAAATTGGACTATTATCTGCTCTTCCAGATCAGATAGTTTCCGTGAGTTTGGAATAGAATTGCGTCGCGATTGAATGCCATGGTGGCGGCGACGTAGGCGATGCTCATTAATCCCATACATCTTTGCAGCGCGTCAGATGCTTAGCTTTGGGTTATTTTGAAGGGCCTGAAGGGCTAGGAGGGTTCTAGCCTCATCTGAATGTTGTGACATCTTAGGTGGTTGAGAACTAACTGATCAGATGAAAAGTGTGATGAAGGAGGGAAAAGTGCGAAGCTCGCTTATCAACCACATTACTCTAAAAGACCTTAGTTTACAAAATCAACCTGCTACTGCGCCAATGCTCTTCCAATTAATGAAATGCAATTTTCAGGAGCTAAACTAACCCAAGGCCGCCATAACTACGAGGTTGGCATTAGCCGATGTAGACTACAATTGGCCTTGCCCCTCAATTTGCAATCCTAGTAGCCAGACAGACAGACAGATCTATTACACCCGGTAGGCCACCGCCCATAGGGCTCTAAAAAACTAAAGATACATACATTTCGCCAATTGATGTCTTTATCTCGCAGAGCCCCTACGTTTCCTGCCTTGTTCTTCTTTGTCTCTTCTTTGTCTCTTCATTGTTCCCCTTCTAGATCCCGTATCGGTTAGTGGTAGCAGATCAACTTGAAGCCTAATCCCTCCAAGTGTTCAGTTTCCTATCTTCGGCGGCTGAAGCAGTGTCTGCTATTGGTTGTACGAGGAGTAGCTGTTGTTAGTAGATGTGTTTCAGCAATTTGTAGGAGAGTAGTGTTGTCATGTCTGCTCTAGGCGACCTGTAGCGAACGCAAATTTGGTCGTGGCTCGCACCGCTTCCATGTTCGGTGCCCATTTCTGTCCATCCGACGCTGCCTTGCCTGATAATTATTGTTTGCGTCGACAGGCTACTCAAGAATGTAGACTAGAAATGCGCCGCGTCGGCGTTATTTTTTCCACCCTCTTAATGCTGTCCTAACCCGTGATTATCGCGCGCACCGGTATATCCTCCGCATTATTATCCTCGATAAGGTTCTCTTTGGCAGATAACTTTGTTGGTTTAACTAGTGCTTTGTATATTGCTCGCTAGACGTTGGGTTTTGCATCATGGTAATTTGATGTGCAATTCGTGGGGCTGGAGCAGTGGCAGAGAAAACGGGCTTTGGGGATGACGACGTCGAATTCTTCGGAAGTTGGGAGAAAGCCCGGGAGGGGAGGCTGGATGGGTATGAAGCCGTTATCGGCGGGTGTGAGGATCGAGTTGCCGAACGCTATTGTGCTGGAATAATGCTCGTTGCTGACAGTGTAGCTCCAGCCGTTGTAGGTGAAGGGATGGTGTGAGAGAGGGAGTTCTAGTATTATAGAGTTGCTTGTTTCTGGTGTTGCGCTTTGAGTCGTGATTGGAACTATTTGCTCGTTTGGTGCTGATTGTAATTTTGATTGCGCAGGCCTGGCATCAGCTAGCGACTCGGATTTTGTTTCTGATCGTGGTTCGCTCGTGGTAGTGGCGGAGTTATTGTCGCCAATGTGACGACGAATTGTCGAGCCTAAAGAATCTAGAACCTGTAATAAGTTGTCCCTCTCCTTGGTGACCTTGCCTAGTTGATCCATCAAGGTAGCTACCTGCGCATTAGACTCGTCTTGTCGAAGGTTGTCGACCATGCTTTCCAATTGAGCGATGCGATTCTTTGTTCTCTCACGCGCCAAGCGTTGGGCCTTGCGATCGAGTTCCCGCTTCTTGAGCCGACGGGCTTCGGCGGTTGAAGATTGAGTTTCATTATACATAATGATCGTCTTCAAAGGGTGCAGGGACAAAAAGATGAAAAGAGTAGAAAGGAGATGGAGACAGGGAGGGGTACCTGAAAATGAGTCTAGGGAAGCGGATCAAGGGCTGCCTTTTGATGAATTCGCACTAGTTGGAACCTAACCTAAGAAGATCAGTGGCACAAGGAAACCTGGCCCTTCTTTCTTCGTAAGAATGTAACGCCTCTTTAAGCTTTAGCCGGATTGGTGCTAATCCCATAACTTTGCCTCATTAGGAGGCGGTTCTACCTCCTCCTAATTAGGCATGGTCCCGCTGATTTCATCCATGCAGTGGAACGGATACACCGAATACACCAATTGCTAAGTATTCTCTATTCCCGCAGTAGTGAACGTACGTCAAATCCCATTCAATTGCAGCTCTGTGTCTCTTTCGCTCCACCAATATTCAACTGCAATTTGCGCATATGAGGCTCATTGATGTTTCTGCTAAGCTTTATCGAATCCGCAAATAATTCCTGAACCTGTAGGCCCCTTATAAAGCAAAGACAGATATGCATCCAGTCATCATTTTTAATTGTACGACGCACGGTACAATGTGCGGACACTGACTGCACTAGTCTCACCAGTGGAATTCAGAACCCAAGGTCGCAATCGGATCCATGTTCAGACGGTTTATCGCGTTCCGCTACGATCGTCGTGCCAAGTCAAGCAAAGGCGGATTGCGCAAGGTTAGACGTGGCAAGATGGTCAAGAATAGTAGGCTTGGAGGTAGAGTCATAATTACAGTGGCTATTAATAGAGCATACATGCAAGATAAGCTTTCCTCGATATCAATGGCTCAGATTAGGGTCTACATGGAGAAGAAGTGAGGGTTATGATGCTCTTGAACCCGAAACGCATCGGGGTGGGTCCTACTTAGTGTATAAGTCACGGGACCGGGTTCCCGTCACCCCGCTTTGAGCCTCAACACCATAACCTCGATATCTTCAACTATATAAAAATCAATTGAAATAAGCTTAATTCTCATTTAGTTTCTTCATACTAATAAAAGAAGCTTATATTTATTAAAGAACAGCCTAATTAACTTTATTTCCCTAAAGTATGTACTACAATACTCTCTCTTGCTTCATAGACCTCCTTCAAGCTATATACCTTTTGATTTGGGTCTAATGTAAGCTTCCTTCTCTTTAAGACTTGTGATTGCTCGATTTTCTCGTTTAATATCCTATTTTCATCCGTTATCAAAGCTAATTCAGCGGCCCGTTTATCAAGGCCTTTTCCAATTACCTGAAATAGATGCCTTTTCCTTGTTGTAAGTGCATTATTGCCTAATTCGGCTCTTGCAAGCTGCATAACATCTGATACTTATGTGGTATTTGAAGATAAGGTAATTGAGAGATTGCATTAGCTGGTGGTGTAGTCGGATTGCCTGATTCGGCAGCTTGAGCCTCATTCAGGGTTGAAAGCCACTCCACTCAATCCACTGGCAGCTCGAGTGGAGTGGGTAGATCATAATCCACTGAATATCTCAGTATAGTGGATCCACTGTAAGCTATCGTGTATTGGGTGGGTTGGGTGGATTGGCAAGTGCCTCTATTCTTGATGCCATGATGGTGACGCTATTCCCGAAGCCATTGCCCACGTAGGTCCCTTATTCCAACTTCCGAGTGAGACCTTATCCCCAACGGGCTCCCATCTCGTCTTGAACGCCCACCACCTGAGTGAGCCACTTTGTTGCCCATCCTTCAAGCTGTTGATCCGACATCTGAGCTAATTCGAGGTTGACTTTTTCTTCGTCTACCGAGATAAAGAAGGGATCTAATTCATGAATAATACCCGCCCTCAGCCATGAACGCAATACCTGGCACATCCCGATGATCTGGGCTTCAAGTTGGTGGCGGAGAGGGTTCACCATCCGACCTGCTGCTGAGAAAAGACGCTCACACTCAGTAGACATTGGTTGTATCGTGAGA
>JAAOAN010000019.1:0-158279 GCA_013396205.1 Fusarium mundagurra
CCCATTACTCTTTTGATACAATATCGATCTTTTCCACGCACGAGGCCATTCATTCATTAATTACCTTAGTACCTAGTAGTTACTAAGTTAACTACCTTAATGGCACTCACTCAACTTTTCTTCTTCTCCTCTTTGATGCGGCGCATTTCCCTGACTTGATTCTTGATCCTTCCTCTGCTTTTTCTCCTGCGATCCGAGTCTTTCAGCCTTAAGCGTCGCTTGTTCTGCTCTTAGTTATTCCTTCGTCTTTTCCCAGTCCTTTTTTTTTGCCACCAGCTGCCTTATACTGCAAGTGGTCGCGTGCCTCTCTTATGCGAAAACTCCTGACCTGACTGACACCGGATTTATTTGCTGCTACACCAATTTGGCAATCATGAAATTCGGTCACGATTTCAAAGAGACTCTACGAGCTCAAGGTTCGTCTAGTCCACATGTTTTTGTCCATATTTGGGTTGTTTCATATTCAATATACTATCACTTCTGTGCATCTTGCATACTGTACCTACTTAGTGTCTAACCAAGCCTCACAGACTTCCCTGCTCATTGGGTAGATCATGCTATTCCCTATAGCCAGCTCAAGAAATGTCTGAAGAAAGTTGCGCGGGAGCTACATGACCTTGGTCTCGATCCTGAGACGTTGCACGAGCTCCTCAACCCCGATGAGACGTCTCCTGTGGCCTTGAAGTATAAACTCAACGGTATGACTTGACCCCAACGTTTTCAACGGTTTTCCCCTCCGCCCAAAACTGACTGACTGACTTTTCACAGGCGGTGCCGACTCTCACCTCCGCCCCAAACTCACCGTACAGGTCCATCTTCAGGATGGTGTTCCCGTCGATGCCTCGCTTGCGCCCAATACGCGCGACTTTCTCAACAAGATCGCAATCAACCTCCCCCAGAACCAGCCGGCGCAAGTCGAGTCTGCCACGAGATCGCCAGAATCGGACTCTGTCAAGGACGCCGCAAAAGCCGAAACCGTTGTCGAGATCACATCTGCACCCTCCGCCGAAACGGTTGATGCGCTCGTTGATGAAGCCAACGACAAGCTTGCCATTGCTGTCGCCGACGAAAAGACTGTCAAAATTACCGAAAAGCCAGCCAGCGATTCCGAGCAAACAGAACCCATCGCTGATTCTACAAGCAATGGCTCGACCGAAGCCTCAGCGGCCTCACCTGCTACTGGTGCGACCGAAGGAACGTACGAAATCATTGAGGTTCCCCTGACTTTCGACGCGGAATTCTTCGAGATGCTTCAGAGCGATGTCAACAACCTTGATGCTCTACAAACGGAGGAAGAGAAAACCATGACCTCGGAAATCGTAGCGCTTGGGAAAGAAGTTGAACAGGTCGTAAAGCCGAAGCGATTCTCAAAGACAGATCTTGCACGATGGCGGCAAATCTTCGAGCTGTACTTGGATGCTGAGATCTTCTTCGCTACCCACGAACAAGACCATGGAGAACGCTCAAGTCAAGTCGCTCTGAGGCAGCTGCAATGGTTCCAGGACCAGGTCGCTAAGCAGAATCTCGTCAAAGACTTCAAGCTTCCCGAGAGCACGGCAGCTTTCAACCGCTTCATTAACTTGAATGCGTCCCTCCTAAAGAACATGCAGTTCCAGGAGCTTAACAAGACTGCCGTTGCCAAAATTCTCAAGAGTAAGTGGAGTATGCCAAGTGCTTGTTAAACCCGAGATACTGACATCGCCAAAGAATTTGACAAACGAACAGCGTTGGGAGTTGCCAGAAAGTTCCCTACTGTTGTTCACTCAGACAAGCTCTTAGCAGGCACCATTGCACGAGATGTCTGCGCACAAATGTCGCAAGAGCTCGTATCCAAGGTGCCCCAGCTCAACGACTATCTTTGCCCGGTCTGTTTCTCAGTAGCTTACTTGCCTGTCCGTCTCGACTGCCAACACGTATTCTGTATCCGTTGTGTCATCAAGATTCAGCGACGAAAGGAGAAGCATTGCCCATTGTGCAGAGCAGATGTTGTCCTCAAGGCTTCCGCGATGAATCTTGACTACGAACTACAAAAGTATATGAAGAAATATTTTGCAAAGGAGGTCAAAGAGAAAGCGCGCGCGAACGAGATTGAGCGCGGTATCGAGGACTACGGGCCTGGTTATGTCCACCAAGAATGCTGCATAATGTGAGCTCGATATGCTCAGACATGGATACGACTATTGTTATTATTATCATCATCACGACATACTTGAGCGACTTGGATTTGACACGGATTTTTGCATCAGAAAGAACCATGATATTTGTGAGTTCCATGTCATCTGTATATGAGTAAAGGGTGCATGGTCAACTAATATCACTCTTTAGATTATCACGACGGAAGACTGCATCGGGTACGGAACGGCAATGACATGAACTTTATAGAACCAAGATAGACGATCATGTGCAAGGAAAAACCGCACTTTTATTTGCTTTTTATCATCAGCTCGTAACCAACACAGCCTCAGCCGCCTTCAAGGCGTCTGTAAAAGTGACCTGAAGTTCAGTGGTCTCCTCCAAACCAACGCTTACGCGAACAAGATAAGGATCAACACCAAACTGCTCAGCCCATTCTAATTCTTGGTAGTGGGCAAGGAGAACATACGGTGAAGCCAAGGTGAAATTTGTCCCCAGACTTGGTCCCTTTGCAAGGGGCAATGCGTCAAAGAAGGCCTGAGCATGCTCCTTTTTCTGAAATACGACGGAAAGTAGACCGCCGTATCCGCCATCTGGCAAACGGACCTTTTCGTAGTGAGGCTTGGAGTCATTGTACTTGGGGTAGTAAATGCTCTTGACAAGGGGATGTGTTCGTAGCACTTCGCAGATAGCATCCGAATTCGCGTTGATGCGGACCACTCGAGACTCAAAGTCGCGACTGTTCCTCTCCATGAAGATGACATCCTCGGGCCAGTAGTTGTCTTCGTAGATCTCGTTCATGGTGGTCTTGAGTGTGCGGTAATACTTGCTCTCAGGGTTGAGAACAAGCCCTCCACCCATGACATTGGAGTCGCCCGAGAAGATCTTGGTGAGACTGCTGACAACTACGTCTGCAACAGGGAGGACGTTGATGTTGGCGAATGTGCCAATTGTCTCGTCGACAACGACTGCGAAGTCGTATTTATCCGCCAGTTTGCGGATGCGAGTGAGGTCAGGGCATGTCAGCAGAGGGTTTCCAGGGAACTCGCAGAAAAGGCCGAGAAACCGCTCGCCGTTCTTGAGTCGTGCCTCGAGATCATCGAGGTCTTCTGCAGAGGCGTGTCCGTAAAAGAGACACCCAGGGCCAAACTTCTGCAGAATCTTGAGTGTATCCACGTAAGGGAAACCAAAGTTGATACTCTGTGCTGGCTCTCTTGCGTGAAGGAGCGCACGGTGAGCATTAAAGATGGCGTTCATACCAGCAGGGTAAAGGTAGACGTCGTTCTCCTCGAGGTTGGGCATGCCGCGACTGTTGGATGTCATTGCAGGGAGAGGGCCATTGTTTAGATCGACGTCATGAGCCATGGCTCCAGCGATACGTCTACGGATAGCAGACTTGGCACGCTCAACCATGGACAAGTCGAGGTTTCTGCCGAAGCGCTCTTCAAGGAAACGTGAGCTCTCGAGAGACTCAACAGGAGTCTCGGGCGAAGATTGCTTGGGTGTCGAAGGGGCCGGAGAGGAGACACCATCGATTGAGCCTGGGCGAGTATAGCGCCTCGGACCGCGGAAAGGTCTGCCCTGCGAGGCTTCAGGAGGAGTCCGTGATCGAGCAGCTGGGATGAGGTGGTCATCTTTGAACAGGCCGTGGCAGAACTCAGCACGTCTACTGGACGTACCCTCGCCAGTGTGCTGCCAGTACTGCTTGGCGATAGGAAATACCTCAGAGGGATAAACCACAGCTGAGATGGTGGAAGTGAGCTTCTTCAGCACAGGCGAGAGCTCCTTTGACTTGTCCAGGGTAAAGTCAATGATGCGGACTTGACTCGCCAGCTCAGGAGAGATTCGCTGGAGGATGAAGTCTTGACAGCGGTTTGCCACTCGCGGTGTAGGGAAGAGCATGGCCTGTTGACCAGGACTGCCATAGCGATCAACAATGTCTTTGGCGAAAGCCTGGATACCTTTATGAACAAAGAATCTGGTGGGGTTTCATGTAAGTGAGGGTACTTTCGTATAGCACGGCAGTTGATATGGCTCAGCTCACCGAGGGTAACCCGTCGTCATACGGTTCACAACCCAGTCCTCGCCCTCTTCGTATCCGACATTTGCTTTCCATGTTGGCAAAGAGACACTGACGGCCTGAAGAAATTGGTTAGTAAAATAGTTTTCATGATAGATACGCACTCAATTGTTTGGTCTTGACTCACATGTGCCGTGTCGGGAGGAATGGACTCGCCCAAGCCAATCTCTGGCATTATAGTGTTTAGAATAGAATGAAGAGAGAACAAGCTGATGATGAGTAGATTTCGGTCGGTATATTTGAAGCCGATATGTACCGAATAGTAGGTATGTAGTAAGTTTATACAAAAAGTATATGTGAGACAACTTTTTTCTCTCTCTTTTGACTCGAAGTGAATTGGTGGCGCTGTGGTTGGATCGAGGGGAAAAAATGTCCGAGAACCGGAGGGGGAAAGCCAGTGGTGAGTCTTTTGGCATGTAACTAATGTGTACCCAGAAATCCTGGAGAATACCTACTTAGGTAACTAGGTAGGTACTATAGTAGGTGAGGTAGTGCTAAGTAAATGAATTCAAGTGGGACAAGTGACTCTTTAAGCTTGTTTTGGTTACATAAATTACTTGCTGAGCTGTATTTACTGTAGATCACCAACTAATCGAGCCTTATCTAAAATATTTGAGAGTCTCTCCTTATCCCCTTGAACTGTGTAGACCATAAGAATGAAACCCTGAGAATTACCAATGACCAATCTTACTATTATCAAGGTGGGATATTACTCCTCAGAGCCCAGACTAGCGACTAGGTAGGGTGAAGTAGTCAGAGTGATATCCCCCTGTACTGCACTTAGTTGATTGACTTGACTGACCCCCACACTCACTAAAAACACCAACATTGATGGATCATGAGGGTGTTGCAAGGAGTGGGCTGCACCATGATGATGCGAGATAGAGGGGCAGGGCAGCTAGCGGAGGTGTGAAGGATAAAATGTTCTGGGCGGCAACTAAATGACTCGGCAATATACCGCTGACTGTCATCTTCCAATGCCAATGTCTTCTGTATTGTCTCTATCGCGCATCTCTGAATACTTATAATGTCTGTCTTCTGTCTTTCTTTCATGTTCTCTCATGTGTTCAGTCTTGACATCCAACAACTAGTTACAGCTTGTCGTCAACCAAACAGAATAGACTGCTATATTCCATCCAATGCGTCTTACTCAAGGAAACAGGAAATCATCGCAAAACCTCCCTTCATCAAAATAAAGCCTGGGAAAGAAAGCCATGGGGCCCTGCCCGGACACCATAATAGTAACACACAAACGCCTCCTCATATGCCAATCAAATACCCCATGAGATTAGATCCAAGCTGCTGTCCTTGAAACAGAAACCCATGAAGCTCCATCTGTGATCTGTAAACAACAACATCATACTGCCTGCCAGTTGATCCATATCATTCTATTGAACCAATCTGAAAAGCCCTAGTCATGCATGAATCGCTTTCTATCCGTCCCATCAACTCGCCAATCGTGTCGTTCTTATCACCGCTCGTAGAAATGTATCTCATAATCGTAATTCTTTATCGTATCTTGCGGCTTCGTCTGCTCGGCTTCACCCCAACACAGCTAATACTGTCACTGGGGGCAACACTGACCATGTCGTCATCCCAATCAGCGTGACTGCTACCAATGCCGCTCATGGGAAGCGAAACGTTCCTGGCAGATACGTAGCTCTGAGCCTTGCTTGGGTAGCCGATGTGTGGATAGTCCGGTCCAGTGGCCATCCGGGGTACGTTGTACCGACTCCTGGCCCGACTCCTAGGCATCATGTCTGGCACATCGGGGGCTTCGTAGACATCGGGATCTAGAGGAATCTCAGGCGCGTCAGGCACCTCGGGGACCTCTGGTGCCTCCATAATGTCGGCCTCCACCTCAGTGCGGGAGGATCGACGAGGGGCTCGTGAAGACGGGCGTGACCGAGCTGAAAAGTATGTCCGCTCATCGTCATACGGAGGTCGGTGACCGCGGACAACTGATTGTGATGACTTGGGCGCTCGGGAACCGGCATGGCTTCGGCGGTCGTCATATTTTCGGCTGACGGGCGCCTCACTTCGGAGATCGTCCACTAACACCACAGACTTGCTGCGACTAACACCCGCTTCGCTGCGGGCTCTGACGCTCCTAGACTTGTCAGTTATAGGAGGCCTGGAAGACCGTCGGCTTCTTGCTTCAAAACCATCCTCCGGAGGTCGTGACGACCTGCGACTGCGGGTATCAAATCCATCCTCGGGTGGCGGCCTTGACGCTCGACGGCTTCGTGTCTCAAAGCCATCGTCCGGGGCTCTCGACGCGTGACGACTGCGTGTTTCCACAAACTCATAGGCGTCTTCTGGGGGAGGGTGCCTTGACGAGCGCCGACTTCGGGTGGTATCATATCCTTCCTCTGGGGCTCGACTTCGCGATCGGGCCCGAGAAGGAGCAACGCTCCTTGCAGTGCTCTTCGCAACACTTCTGGTGCTTGGAGCAGCACTCTTCGCAGCGACGCTCCTCGCAGTGCTCTTGGCTACACTCCGGGTTCTGCTCCGACTTCTGGCTCGGGATTCGTTTGACCATGGATTTTCCTCATCGTAGGGGGCTTGCGTCAGGTATTGAATTGGGCGGACGGGCTCGTCTGGAGAATCCTCACTGCTGTCGTCTTCTATGTAACCGAGATTCCTTGGCGGATACGATTCGTGATGCATCTTGCGAGGAGCATAATCATTCTGCATGTGTTTCTGGAAAGGATATCCCTCCGGATACATATCCTGAGGGGCAAAACCACCATGTCCTCGATAAGGCAGCGCCTTGGGCGGGTACTGTGACGCCGTGGGGGGATAGTCAGCGTAGGTTATGCGGCGCTCGTCATTGTATAGTTTATGAACCGTGGGGGCCTTCTCGGGGAAAGTTGAGCGTCGTGGGAGCGACGGGGGCTCATACTCCTGCCTTGGTTTTCGTTCTCGCTCCTTAGCATTGTGGCTTGCAAAGCCATATGTGAGGGCAGCGCCAGCAGCAGCAACTCCGAGGATGGCACCGACGACAGTGGTAGTACTTAGGCCGTTGTTGTTGGAGCTTTGGCGAGGGGAAACAGACACGGGCTCGTCCTCATCGGGACGAGAGGCAGCACGCTGAGTCATCTCGGCAGCTGTGACGGTATTGGGACCGTGTTTGGAAGGAGACTGACGGGGCTGAAAGGGTGACTGGCCGTTTATGGAAGAAGAAGACGAACGTGCGGAAGCAACAGGCTGAAGCTGAGGTTGTGAAAGAGATCGATTCCTGTTTGGCTGCGCGGTGGTACCGTCATAAGTCCATTCGATAATTCGACCATAATAATCCCGAGGACAAGTAGGCTGTTGATAAACGACCCGAATGGTGTTGCCGTCAAGGTCGCGCACTGTTGCCCCTCTTGGGGTTTGACCGCCTTCAAAGCCTAAACGAGGTCTGGGGCTGGGGCCGCCAGGATAGATTGGGTCACCGTCAGTTTGAATACTCAGCCACGGATTCGCGGTGAAGGCGCAGTCGTGGAAGCCGATCACTGCATCAGTGGACGGTACCGCAAAGACCAGAGTCGAGAGCTTGACAGGTTCGAAAGGTCGGGAAACCTCGCGGATCTGCAACACTGGCGTGCCACCTTTTTGATCGTCACCACGTTTGCCTCCAGACTTGCCGGCTCCAGCTGGAATTCCGTAAGTAATAGTCCCAATGGACGAGTTCTGTTCGCGTGACTCGTTCAAGAAGCGCAGGCCGATGAGCTGAAGGGTTGCCGAGTAGAAAGAGGAAGACTGTGCCAAATGTGACACCTCAACGAATGGTAGTGTCATGGTCTCTTATAGAGCTCTGAGTGCCACGACTGTCCGATCGGCTGCCTGCTGTGAGGTACCCGCTCGGATGCCTTGGCCGAGATTGCTGGAGTCTTGGAGTATCTCCAAAGACTTTTGGAATTGAACGAATGGGTTGCTCGAGCGTTACTGGCTGAGCAATATGTAAGAGGAGGAGGGGGCTGGTGGGGAGACTGGAATATCGGTCAAGTGCTGGCGGTGATGAGTAATGAAGAACCAGGAGTAGAGTAGCAACCCCAAATTGTTGGAGAAAATTAAAACCGAAAAAATAAAAAACGACAGATTAGAAGGAGTAAAAAAAAAAAAAATCCACGAAGAATGGTCCAAATAGATAGCGAGAAATACAGCAAGGCAAGCAAGAAATGTTGGCCGGTTGAGGTGGCGGAGTGGATGAGAGAAGGCGGTCGAGAATGAAATGGTAAGGATTCCGAGGCTACCCAAGGTAAGAAACAAGGCGTATCCGATTCGATGCCCTGAGATGAGTAACTGAGTGGGTGAGTTGTCCAGCTAAGGTAGTGCCGTGCGGAAGCCCAGAGAGGAATTGAATGGATCCGTACGATACGGTAAGGCAGGGCAAGGCAAGGCAAGATCAAGGCAAGGCAAAGTGAGATGAGGTGAGGTGAGGTATTGTGAGTGGCCTACGTCGAATGGTGAGTTGTCTGTTCCTTAGTCTAGTCGGTCAATTGCTGCTTGGACCGACACCTTTGACGCCCAACACAACAAGAAACAAGAGAGGAGAGTCAAAGATGAATGGCCAACTCCAAGATGCGAGGTGGGTAAGAGCACACAAAGATCGATTGGTACCCGAGACTGTGAGTAATCCTCGTGGCTCCTGAAAGTCAAGGCACGGAACGGCACGGCAGTGAGTAGGTAAGTAATAAACAAGAGCCTGGAAAGCTGCGATGCAATTGCAAGGCCCTTGACCGAATGAATAGACGAGGCAGGGATGCGTGGATGGATATGCGTTTTGTGTTTGTTCTGTTAATTGCTCGAGGCAATTGGAGCAATTGCTCTGAGAAATGGAGACCGGAGACTCTAGAGGCTCTGTCTAAAGAGAGAAGCGGAGGAGAGAGGCTCGGGGGGAAAATCGAAAGAGGAAGAGAGAGAGACAGAGACAGAGAGAAAAAGGAAGATGCAGCTAAAGAGAGAAGATCACCCGGATGGGATGCCCTGAGAAGGTGTCGTGAGGGTGGGCTCTACTTTGGAGGTACTGACGGGACTGGACTGACTGACTGACTGGCTCAGTCAGGTACCTACCTGGTCTGGTATGTTTAGGGCCTGTCGACTACCTAAAGGTAGCTGTAACTGTAGCTGTACTAACGGAACTGAATGTCTCTGCCCAGGTGGATGGATGTTAAGCTGATGCGTCCAGAAGGTGACCAGACACACGCCTACTGTCTCAGCCAACCGCTAACCCAGCCCTCCCGCTGCGTCTCATAGCATGGAAGCCAACCTAAGGGCCCTGCCATGCACCTCTTGTGACTGTGGCTCTGTGACTCGCTGACATCTGACCCTCTCGTGCTCTTCCTGTCTCCAGCTACCGTAGAGGTAGTCGCAAGTACCCATCCCCTCTCTGTCGGGCGTGGACAGGGCAGGGCATGGGTTCTGCATCACATCGCATCACAGTCTATCACGTTGGGTCGAATCACAGACACGATCAGGCCTGGGCAGATCCATACCTCGCCCCCATCGTGGGCAGAGAGATATAGGACTTCGCATGCCGTGAGCTGCCATGGAAGTGCTCTAGAATTGTGAGGTGCACTGCCTGGGCTTGTGTATCTTTCAGTGGTACCTGAAGTGTTTGCCGGCGGTAATAGTTTCACTTCCTTTACCTTACCTTACCTAGCTGGACATATGGTGCGTCTCTCATCTTGAGTTAGAGGACGGCCCACTAGCCCCGCGCTATCCGGCAGCACCCGCTCATGATCACCCCTGAACCCTTCAAGCTCTGAACCCAAATTGGATATCCAGCTGGGGTCGATTCAAGGCGGTTGCTGTCTAAGCACCTGAACAATTTAGAAAGATTCTCCGATTTTGGCGGTGGTTAAGAAAAAAAAGACATCTCCCCTTTATGATATGCTGTGCTGTGCACATGCGGTGATAACATCATGTGCCATCCTTGTAACGACTTGTCCTAACTTGGTACCTGCAGCTAGAAGGGTCAGTTAACCTAACATCCATGGTGCCACGAATGAATGGATGGATGGATGGATTGTTGGGTGGGTGGGAAGCCATGGGCATTGGACCAAACATGGACAGCTCTACTACGGTAAACTCCTTTATATTAAGCCCTTTCACTACTCACTTGGTAAGTCAACCTGGCCCGGAATTCACTCACAAATGATAAACCACTTCCACATTAACTACCTTACATTAACTTCCATGCTTCGGTGACAATGTCTTGACCTCTCTTGTAGCCATGCAGCTGAGCTACTCTAAAACCGTCCTTCTGATACTCTCTTCCCCTCATGTTGGATGTAGTTCTACCCCTCCCCTCCAACCCCTCCGTACCTATGTAGCTCCTCATCCATCATATTTGATCGTGACACAGCTCCCTGCACCAGATAATAACATCTGACTGTCCGCCATGGCTCGCTAGTTAGATTATTGCTATAATAAGGATGTGTGACACGCAATGCTCATGAAAGATATCTAGTGCGGGTTGTCGTGGTTATCCTCTCCACCATCGTGTTCTTCTGTTCGATCATCGGAGAATAGCCCATGGAAATTGGTCCAATGACTTTCGGCCATCGATGCGTGACCACGTCAAGGCCAGCGGCTGGACTCACGGCGTCCGGCTTGATCCACCGGACCTCCACCGGCACATCCACCCCCGGCCTGGACCGGCCAACCCCGGCCCTTCGGCTACCTTATCAAGCATCACATATTGAATAGGATTAAGCTCTCTTTGTCTGATTCTTGATTCTGACTCGACTTGACCGGAACAATCAAGCACATAATTTTTCTTTAACATTGTTCCATTCTATCAGTAAAAGAGGGCCATTTTGTGGAACAAAATACCCTATGGCGAGGCAGAGAACAACACATCTAAGGTATGTAATGACTTCTTGTGGTGTTGGCCCAAGGCCAGGCCCGATTGGAACTTGCGGCCGACCAATCTCCTGGCCATGTTTACTGTAGGTACCTAGTTACTATTCGCCTCCTCAACCTATCGTTCCTTTGCTCACTCCGCCGATGCACAAGGGTTCAGATCCAGTGTTTTACCCTTCAAATCGCGTGGGGGCTATTAACTTGACTGGCGACCTAACATAGGTAGTAGGTAGTAATTAGTAAATAGCCAACCATCCTACAATGACCAATATCCCCAACTCATTTCGTTGTACGTGACTACCTACTTCAGTCACTGTGGGAATTGTGCTGGCATATAGCAACTATTTTGGCACCATGCTGAATGGTGTCCACATCCTTCGTGGTCCTGTCACTCCATGCTTCCCATTCTTTCTCCCAAGCTAGAATAGCTCTGGGCACACGAGACCTACCTAAAAGTGCGGGGCGATTTGGTGCTACACCAGCCCTTTTTGGTCTGTTACACATTCGCGGTTACGGCGGATTAGCTTCATTTGGTGGCCTCAGTCCTAACGTTAGTCATGTCTTTGGTTCAGACATTGATTGCTGTTGTTTTGACATATACATGCAAATCTGTTGGCTACCTGCACAGTAGTTTACATATCCGCATCCCTCCTTATGATAAATATTGTCTTTTCTTTGACTGTCTGGCGTCTTATCTGTCCATCCATCGCGGATAACGTATTGAGGAGCGCCGAAGAACTATGACGGGATTGGCCCGTTGTGGTAGCCCCATTATCCTCAAAGAACTCGAACTGCTGAGAAATGCAGATTCCATTGCAAGAGCTCCCCGGATCTTTCTCAAAATGCCTTGTCGTGGCTTTCCCACCAAGAAGCGTCGATTGATTAGACCAACAAGCCCAAACAAATCTTTTTAAGTAGATTCCATCCAAACTTAACCTTGGCAAAACAACCTTCAAGAACTGGGGGTAAAATAGAACAGACTCGCTGAGTGACAGTAGAAAAGAGCAAATAGGAAAGTATGGGTCAGGTTGAAATGACCCGTCAAGACGACATTCACGTCTCGGACCCGATGTTGAACGCCCCATGTTTTGGTTGCAAAAACAAGCGACAGCGAACACCCCAGGCATTCCAAGCTACAACCGAACCGTCTCAACCCCAACGACGATGTTGTATCGTCGTAGGGCGAGCCGGCATTTGGTATCCATCACAGCTTCGGCCCCTTGCCGACTTGATGGGCGACAGGTCTTACATAATGTCCCAGACATCTTCAGCCGCGTGGCAGAACTTGCTGCAAGCAACACTAGCAGACAGAGAGTAGTTGCTGATGGAGATCTTCTCGTCAACAAGCGCATCGGCGAAGTTATCCTCACCCTTAGCCATAGCGCCAACGAAGACACAGATGCTGTCCTTGGAATCCACGGTTTCAACATACTCACGAACCTTGACAAGTGGCGCATCGAAACTCAGAGTAACCTTGCGGCAGTTGGGAGGCAAGTGGTCAGTGATGGGGTTCTGGATCACTCGGAGCAACTTCTCGTTAGAGTTGGTGGAGCGGATGGACAGACGGTGCAAGAGTTGCACCATCAGACCGGCAAATCGCTTGAATGTTCGTGGAATACGGACTGAGGGCGAGACCTCGATCAAGACACCCTTGGCAGTATGGATGTAGATCTGAAGCTTGCCGGCCTTGTTGATAGGCGAATCCAGAAGGGTCAGTAAACACTAAGAGAAATGGTCAGCATGTTGAATGCCGACTCAGAAGATCAGAGTTGAAACCTGATGGGTGATGTCGGGACGAGCATCACTAATGTCCCGATTCATCTTGCGCATGACACCAATGTGCTCATCGCTGTTGAGCAGAGAGTACTTGTCCTCACGGTTGCGGCTGCTGCCTCCGTGAGAAGCCTTGTACGTCTCAAGACTGGCATTGGACAGGACGACGATCAGACGCTGAGAGTCCTTGTCTGTGGGAGGGATGGGAGTGCTCTGCTCGGCAACCAACTGAGGAAGCGAGGGGGGAGGAAGAGATTGTGTGCCTATATTTTCCGACATGTCAATGACGGCCCTGTAGGAATTGCAGGTCGAGTTCTTGTTGGCTCTTACGAGGTCGCTTGACTCCAGCAGTTCGACGCTCGGGCGAAGACATGATGAAGGAGAAGAGAGAGGGCGAGACAGAGACAGAGAGGAAAAGGCAAGTGGGGGAGTTGAGCTTGGATGATGGTTACTCAAGAGTGTCTCGAAACAGTCACGGACAGACAAGACAGACAGTATGAATTGGTAGATACTGGAACAGTGAAATACCGAGACAATACGATTGTGTGATTATATGCAATTGTTGTCGATTGAACTGAAGTTTGTCGCGTGCAGGCCAAGATGAAAAAGAAGAGTAAAAAATTAGCCTCTGAGGAAGAAAAAAAAAAGCGGCGCTCGCAATAAACAAGGTGCTACGGATATTGAACCCTGAGGCCAAGCCATATTCTGAAGGTAGCGGCCCCCACATCTCGCCGAAGCTCACGCACTGTCAGCGGGTCCCGGATGCCGAACGGGCAGAAACATGCGGGTTCGGAGTATTTCGATGGATGAAATCGTTGTATAAGGTAGGTAATGATCGATAATTCCCTCAAAAAGACGTTATCGTATTCGATATCGTCTCACTCAACGCCTAAAGAGACGACCAATAAACACATCGACTCGTTCCCCCTCGCCTAGCATTGCGGTTAAATGAGTTCTCGCTTAGAAGTTGCAGGCACGAGGTGAGGTCCCATCCAGCCAATCGGCGGGGTCTATATCTTCGAGCACTTACATAATCTCTCTCACACCCTCTACCGCTTCTCATTGGCTACCAAATTTTAGAGAGCCTCTGCGAGTGGGTGGATATCGAACAATTGACCGCGACAAGCAACTGGTGAACCAGCAACACTTCAGGCCTGCCAGACAAGCGAGTTTACACTCAATTGGACAGAAGAGACATATTCGCAATGTCTTCTCCCGTAGCAAAGGCTGCGCGCCGTGTGACACACGAGCTTCATGGTGTTGTCGTCTCTGCTGGCCTGATGGACAAGACTGTCAAGGTCCGAGTTGGCGGTCAAAAATGGAACAAGATCGTCAACAAGGTAAGAGAATTCCCAAGTGCACTTCATAGCATCAAGAAAACAGGCTAAAATGAGTGTCTAGTGGTTTGCCGACCCTAAGCACTATCTCGTCCACGATCCCAACTCATCACTCCGAACTGGCGATGTCGTTTCCATTGTCCCTGGATGGCCAACCTCCCAGCACAAGCGTCACGTTATTAAGCATATTATTGCACCCTATGGAACACCCACCGCAGAGCGCCCTCCCGTGCCTACGTTGGAGGAAAGGATAGCGGATTACGAGGCTAAGAAGGCTAAAAAGAATGAGCGAAGAGCGGCGAGAAGGCAAGAAGAGGAGAACCAGAGGCTTGAAGAGAAGCGCTTGGAAAACGAAAAGAAGGAGGCCAAACGCAAAGCATGGGAGGAAGCTCAGCAGAAGCGTAAACCTCAGACCTCGGCAAGCGACGTCGATTAAACTAATTCAACCTTGATATTACGACACATGACTGCAACTCTCCAGGTGATGAGATAGGAATGGACAATGCGGGAAACCTGCTTTTTGGGACAAGGCGACAGGAACAGAGGGCTAGAACGGTTAGGCTCTGTACGATATCATGCGGGGGGATCATGGCAACAGAGAAGGGGTTGTTAAACCAACTGTACTATTTGTAACATATAAATGACATACTAGACATTCAGCCCGTTTACAACTCCTCTACCCGTAGCCCAGTGTGTCGGACTGGGGTTGTGCTATCCATGATGCCCCTGCGCGTATAATGTACCTGTGCCCTTTTGTTACATGTTGTATACCAGAATAATTGCAGTCTATCTATCCTCCCCTTTCTCCAAACTCTGTCGCCCAGTCTTCGTACTCTTTTAGACCAGCTTTACTGACACTCGGCCTTATAGTCGTCAAACTCGCCTCGAAATCGGACAATTGAATTGGCCGGATCTCATCCATAGTCATGTGTAACAGTGCCTCTCCAAGGGATCGCAATGGTCCCATGGCTGCATCCTTGGCCAACGCTGTAATATCTGAACCTGAAAAGCCTGTGATCACAAATCAGTTGGGTTTGCATGAAACATATGAAAGAACTACCCACCATCTGTCAACTCCACCAACTTGAGGATATCATCATTAGACAAATCGTGTTTCTGCTGGCCTAGAAGGGTCCTGAGTTGTGTCTCGCGAGTGGTTGGTTCAGGTAACGGGATGTATTGTCGTCGCACAAAACGTCTTCGAGCCGCCTCGTCAATTGCCCAGGGGAGGTTTGTCGCTGCTAACACAAGGACTCGGTTGGCGTCCCCCCTTTCCTTGTCCTTCTCGGTCGCTTCTCTTCCAGCAGCAGCACGTTGAAGATCGCTCCACTGAATAAGAAACTCTGTCTTGATCCTCATGGTGGCTTCGTGCTCTCCAGACCCAGATCTCTGTGAAAGCAGCGAGTCGATCTCGTCCACAAAGATAATACTGGGTGCCAGTGTCCGGGCCAATCCAAAAAGAGCTCGAACCAGCTTTTCTGACTCGCCCAAGTATTTGCTTGTGAGGCTGCTTGCTGAAATCGAAAAGAATGTAGACTTAGACTCTGTTGCCACAGCCCTAGCGAGCATAGTCTTTCCTGTTCCTGGCGGTCCAAATAGGAGCATGCCTCTGGCTGGTTCTCGGAGGCCCATGAAAAGATCGGGCCGTAAAAATGGATAAACAACAGTCTCTCGAAGTGCGTTCTTTGCAACTTCAAGACCAGCCACATCACTCCAATGAACTTCGTCACCTTGAACGACAATATCGTTCAATATTTGCTTGGCGGCTGCTGCATCAACACCAGCGGGCAGGTTCTTCAAAATTTGCTTCTTCTTGTTTTTCCATTCACTCATATCGTCAGGAGACTTTTCTAAAGTCTCTGACTCAGACGCATCGGAATCATCCTCTTGGGAACCGGCTTCTATAGGAGCCTCTTTCTCCTTCACTCGACGTAGTCTGGAACTTGTCCCATTCGTGTCATCGTCGGAGGCGCTTGAGGTGGAGACTTGCCGAACCTTACGTTCACGCCGCCTTGACCTATCTCTGCTCTCAGCATGAGGCCTCGAGGGTTTCAAAGATCTTCCAGGCTGTCTCGCTGCTGGACTACGAATTGGTAAGTTGTTTGACGCTGTTCTCCTCTCTGATGCTTCTCCAGAATCGTCGCCGGTCTCAGTATCGTTGGCTCGCTCTTGCCTCGAGACTTTGCGTGGCGATGGTGAAGCGAATCCGTTGCGCGAGTTGGGCAGTCGATCCATTCGATTTGTGTAAGCATCTGATGGAGGTAAATCTTGATACGAAGACGAATTTAAAGCACTAGAAGCAGCAGTGACCGATAGCATGGATGGACGGGAGTAACAGTACTCATCAGAGTGTCGTGTATTTCCTGAAGGTTCTCCATCAAGATCGCGGTCCTTTGGCACAACCAAGCGCCTCGAGTGGCTGTCCCATTGCGTTGGTACTGGTCTGCGAATTTGATCCAAGGAAGTGCGAGAGCTAGGGCTCGCAGTTGCTGGAGTGGACTCTGACTGGGTCCCCCTCGCGAATCTTTCCCTTGAACTGAGCGCGCTCCATGCCAAAGTCGCTGCTTTGCTTGATCCTTCGGCGAGTGGCTTTGCTGGCTTTCGTGGTTTGGTGGACTTTTCTCCTAATTTACCGGAACGTAAAGTCGTCCTCATGGTGTGCTTTTCTGGGCTTGGCGTCCGTAAAGTCTTGTTCGGTCTCGGTGGTAGAGCTGGTCCTCCAGGCGATGCAGATCGAGAGAGCAACGGGAACGCCATGTTTGGATCTAGATGTGTGCTAGGTCCATCCACGATAGCAAGTTCTGATGACGTACGTCGAGGCTGTGATGGACGGTGCGGAAGGGTTGGTCTTGATAGCTCAGAATACTGCATGGCGGTGATTGTGCCCTGTCCAAGAGAACCTCTTCCCTCTGGCATACTTGGTCGCTTTGTCAACTTGCCGGCTGGTGGTTGCGAAGTGGTCGTCTCTTCTTGCCGTGAGATCCTGAGAGCTTCCAGAAGATCGATTCGTTCTTTACATTGTAATTCCAGCTGTTTCAGTGCCTCTTGTAAGGCTTTCTCGGTGTCTGTACGTGGGCCATATGCGGGGGGTGCCCGATTTGCGTTGTAATCATAGATCTGATCCAGGGCAGCTCGCCAATGTCGCATGGCTTCTATCTCATTTCCCTAAGACCCAAGTCAGTGATTAATAGACAATTGAGGGAGGCGGAATAGCCAAAACTTACCTGGCCTTCATAGTAGATAGCAGTTGAGCAACTTAGATAACTATCATCATAGGTCTTCTGCAAAACAGCCAGGGCCCTGTTCCGTAACATGGCTCCCACTGCAAATCACTACCATAGTAGCCCAGAGACTGGCTTGAGTTGCGCCCCAGTCCGCCGACCGTGAAAGACTGCCGTTGTGTTGACTGTTATGTGTTTGGCGAGCAGAGCAGATTGTTCAATGTTGTTTAGGTTGGGACGCGTTTGGGCTGAGGAATCGAATTGATGAGCCAATGCCTTGGTATAACAGGGTCGCGCACGTTGCGGTGTTTGGTGTGATTGAAAATAAGACGTGATCGAGTCAAGGTCGATGGTATAAAGCACTGTCTCTGCTGATGATAGTTAAACGTGATCAAGTTGATCGACCTACATGCCTGACATGGATTAGCAGGTTAAACTTGGGCAGGCGGTGACGTAGTCAAGGATCGCACCGCCCACCCTAGTCGCAATAGATGGTGGCGGGGTAGACAATGAGCCGCCTCATACCTACTACCTTAGGTAGGTAGGTACGAAGGTATATACTAATGAGCTACCTTATGATGAGGCAGAGCGCTCAACAACAGCTGTGGAAACATCCAGTGTAAAGCCAATCGTTTATTTGTGATTCAGCCGTTGGCAAATAATCAACCTGATAGAGTTCGCGAGTTATTAGGCACTGTTATAATTTTGCACTTCTGCTCAGTTGTATTTCCAGCTTCTCTACATGCTTACTCCTGAGCCATCTATATCGCCCCTTTTATCTATGAAAGCAATACACGAATCTCTGCAGTTGTTCTAGGGAAAACCGACCGCAGACCTTCTTCCTCTTCTGAATCAACAGACTCATCATCCCCCTCAGTTATAACCTCTTCAAGCTGTTCAAAGTCATTACAGAACTGTTCTGCTGCCTCCTCTGTAATTTGTCGAGCCAACTTCGAATCCTGCAGGTGCTTCAAATTATCCATGGCATCCATGAGTGCTGATGGCAAAAAGTCATCCAATGTCTGGCTTGCTTGAGCGAGCTCTTTCTCATCCAACAATGAAGCGTTCTTGTCGTCATCCTCCTCCAGCTTCGTGAAAATTGCGTCCAACCCCGACCCCTTTCGAAGGAATTGGTATTGACTTGTGATTAGTCCTTTGGCTGCATCATCTGATTTCGCTCGCAGTCGTTTAGTTCGACGCTGTGTGAATTCGAACGGCTCTAGACATGCTATCGCAGAAGATATACAATTAATCAGGAATATCGCACCGTTCTGAGCATTCATGTTCTTAGCCATGTTTTCACAACCCGACATGAATGGTTCAAAGGCTTCTGAAAGCACATTCTCGAACTCGCTCTCGCGATCCTCCGAGGTCGATAAGGATGAGTCGTAAGTTTTGCTGATGGCCTTAAGTTGTTTGAGCGAATCTTGTAAAAATGCAGGTGGGCCAAGGTCTAATGGAGCGTGCTGGAATTCTCCCTGTAGAGTTGCAATGTGATCTCTGACAAGTGCTCGGAACTGGCGCAAGGCCTCTGTTTCCAGGCCTCCAATCAACTCTACCAAATTGGAGTTGGGACCGAGCGTTTTCTGGAAAGTGATCCGGTAAAAATTGATCAGATTTGCGAGTTTATAGGCGGGTATGGTATCTTCGTTGGCTTGGATCACCTGTTCCATCCTTTGGCGAAGCACGCGGGCCGCTCCAGAGATGTCGCGGTCGACTAGGTCGTTCAGTGCCTTAAGCGCATTAAAGTCAGCCTCGGCCTCATCGTCCTCTGCAATGAGGCGCCAGATCTCTGCGTCTCGGCCAGATTTGAAACCCTTGGCAAGTTCCTCCCCCTCTGCGACAAACAAAACCTCCAATGCCTCACGTTCACTGACAGTGGCTGAATGAATCCAAGCCAGCATGTCACCCACGTAGCGTAGCGGATCGTGTGCCAGCATGTCGATGGGCTTGACAGAGGGATCTTCAGCACCAGAGGGCGAGGCACCTGTCAAAGCGACATAGAATGAGTCGGAAAGGATTCGTTCTCGAGCCTCGGAGAAGAAGTCGAGGCAGTTTTGGAATAGTGACGGCCTTTCGGCGAGAACTCGCAATGCCCGGCGAATTGATGAGTTCATCTGCGGATTTTCGAGATTCAATGTCTTGAACTCTCGCTGTATCCATTTGTAAAGCTTTTGGAAACCAAGATTGATGTTCTTCGACGTTTGCTCCATCAGTTCTAGACCTAGAGTCTGTTTCTCGAACCCAAGGAGTATCTCGCAATCCTTGCTGATCTTTTTCGCTTTGCTTAAGGCATCGAAGAAGCGGTCATCTACTGGCTCGGCTGTTTGAGTAAGTGCGGCAACCTCATTCTCCGACATGATAAAATGCTTCTTGAAGGCACCGAGCAGCTCTTGCTTCACCTCAACCTGTCTCTTTTGCTCCAAGAGAGAAGATGCCTCGGAGAGTGCTGGCAATGTCTGCCTATGAGCTTCGACGACTTGACTTTTCATGTCCTCGTAACCATTGTTAAGCTTGTCAATAGTCGTTTTGATACGCCGAAGTTGCTATTGCCATGTTGGTACGATTTCCTGTAAAACAAATTCTTGAACCCACCTCTGCAACCCGCCCAAATTCGGCAATAACTTCTCCATTACTGTCAATGACTTCTTTTTGTAGGTCTAGTCGAACTCGCCGACGAGTTTCGGCATCGTTTTGGATCCCACGTTCATCAAGAAGAGCGAGAGCGTCTCGAAACTCTGTATCAGAATGAGTCGTCGAAAGGACACTGGTCATTTTGGATGTAAGTGGAGTGATCCCTCTTGGTGTTGAGGGAGTTTGTGGATAGCCATCTGGAGCAAGGAGTCCTGAAACAGAGGCATCTCTCATAGGCAGGCTCTTCAATGACAATGAGCGATCTGTAGGTGCCATATCGTAGTAAAACAGCGGTGATGCTGCTCAGTCGAGTTGTTGCCGCCGGCAAACTTTAACTTATTCCGCGCAAGTCCATGAACCGACCGAGCTCGATGGAGCAGCTGAGTAAATCTGACAATTTGTAATCTAAAACCAACAGCGACCACGAGCGATCCCTATACAGATACTCCGTATAAGACAAGGGCGATCATGTAGATGGGAGTGCCAGGTGTCGTAAAGGGTGCATGGAAGAGGAAGGCGGTGTGTAACCATTCATTGGGTCTTATCGGTATTTGTCTGGCAGAATCGCACACCGCTCTGTAGCGTCATACCAGCGGCTGGTGATGCCTGGAGCATTGAACTGTCTGTTTATCATCAACCTGCAAGTGATTTATTCACTCTTGTTTCAGGTCAGAGGCGCATGGTTTCTTTGTGGTCTCCGACTCCCATTTGATTAGACTCTGTCACACCAGACCGTTCCCTTGCTTGGAGTAGGCATGTGCCTCGGGTCACGCTTATCGTGATCAACGTCCCCTCGTGACCTTGGGTTACCTATCCTCCATATTCCACTATCGTTTAACGAATAAAGTTACGTTCGCCGTAATTCCTGGATCACCGAATTCAACAAAGTTCAAGTCCAACATCAAAGTGGAAGGAAGTAGCCATTGCTCGTCTTCCATTTACGGCAAGACAACAACCCAGCATCAACATTAATCGCCGACGAACCGCCTCGACCCCAAACCAACATGCCCACCGATCTTTACGATTAATTCATCGACAGAACTCGATATGTCCTCAAAGTTATTCTCCCGATCGAATTTCCCCGCAAGAGGGTCACGGTCGTTTTATGAACAGCTACGTTCTGGAGATGATGACGAATACGATCCCGGCATCGATGAAGAGAACCTTGGTCATCGATTTGATGACGATTTTCATCCCGAAGGACTCGATATTGGCGATAGCCGCATGACAATAGAAAGTGCAGCTCTGGATCCAAAGGGAAAAGGAAGGGCTAAGACACCAAGGAAGCAGGCGCAAAGTCCCGGTGGACCCTCGCCGCGATGGCACCAGCAGGACGACGACGGTGACAACGAGGTGCCTGCATCATTACTCATGGAGCCAAACGAAGTAGTAAACTTGCCCTCAACATCGCCAAGACGAGCAGCCCCATCCAACAATCCTCAAAGTCCAGAAGCTGCAGGGCCATCATCAGCACGGGCAAGGGCGCAGTGGGAAGCAGCCACAGCTCAGCAACAACTTCATCAAGAGAATAGATATGGGGCGCCCGCTGGACCACAACCTATGCCCGTAGCTCGGGGCTCGATAGCCAGTAATCCGAGGGAGAAAGCACTCTGGCGATGGGTTAACACCTCAAATCTAGACAGCTTTATGCGGGATGTTTACGACTATTATGAAGGTGGGGGACTGTGGTGCATTCTGTGTGCTAACGCTCTCTGGCTCTTGTAAGTATTCGGTCTTGAAGGTACGAAGCAGGAGTGGCTAATCGGTGCTTCAGGGAGACACTTTTCGTCGCGGTGTTGCTCACATTCCTATGTCAATGCATTGACTATTCAAAGATTCCACACAGCAAGTCCTTACATGAGGTTGTAGTCCCCCAATGCACGCGCAAAATGTCGGGTCTCTGGAACCTGGCGATTTGGCTTTACACCTTCTTCTTCATCTGGAAGTGTGTACAATACTTTGTGGAGATTCGCCGCCTCCTCTACATCAGGGACTTCTACATTTACTTGCTGGATATCCCAGAACAAGACATGCAAACTGTTTCGTGGCAGGATATTGTGGCTCGTATTATGGCGCTGCGTGAACAGAACCCGAAGACTGCAACAAATATCACACCGAAACTGAGACAGTTTATTGGCAGCCAGTCGAAAGAACGGCTTGATGCACACGATATTGCTAATCGACTCATGCGCAAAGAGAATTACCTCATTGCGATGATCAACAAGGACGTCTTGAACCTGTCTTTGCCAGTTCCGTTTCTTCGCGGCCGCCAGCTATTTTCAAAGACAATGGAATGGTATCTTCATTACTGCATCCTTGATATGGCCTTCAACGAATTGGGCCAAGTTCAGCAGGACTTTTTGCGCCCAGATCGCAGACGTCTCTTGAGCCAGAAACTGAAGCAGCGGTTGATGTTTGCGGGGTTTCTCAATCTTATCTTCGCGCCTGTTGTGCTTGCATATGTTGTCATTGTTTACTTCTTTACTTATTATTATGTCAGTAGTTGAGCCCAGGCACTCTGTTCTTCGAAAGCTAATTCCGTTGCAGGAGTACACAAAGGATCCCAAGCAGGCTGCAGCGCGCAAATACACTTCTCTAGCAGAATGGAAATTCCGCGAATTCAACGAACTGCCACATATATTCTACGAAAGGCTGCACATGTCTTATCCATTCGCCACTCGGTATATCGATCAGTTCCCGAAGAGGATGACTGAAGATATTGCGCGAACCATTGCCTTCATGACAGGTGCAATTACTGCCATTCTCGCTGTAGGCTCTATTCTTGACTCGGAGCTTTTTATAAACTTCGAGATCACGAAAGACAGGCCAGTCCTATTCTATCTCGGAATATTTGGTGCCATATGGGCTATCACCCGAGGAATGGTGTCCGAAGAGACATTGGTGTTCAATCCCGAATATGCCTTGATGAATGTCATTGAGTACACACACTACATGCCCGATCACTGGAAAAACAAGCTTCACAGCTTCGAGGTTAAACAGGAATTTGCAGAGCTTTACAAGATGAAAGTGGTCATTTTCCTCGAGGAGGTGATGGGCATAGTCACGACGCCTATGTTGCTCTTGTTTTCACTGCCTAAATGCAGTGACCAGATCGTCGATTTCTTCCGCGAATTCACAATCCACGTTGACGGACTCGGCTATGTCTGCTCCTTTGCGGTATTCGACTTTCAGAAAGGACCAGGGAATACGGGCCATCAAGGGCAACGACCGGATGTTCGTGAGGACTACTACTCAACGAAGCACAACAAGATGGCCGCATCCTACTTTGGGTTCCTTGACAACTACGTTACAAACCCCAAGACTGGCATTCCCGGCCATACACCGTTTGGAGGAAAACCAGCCTTTCACCCACCTCCAGCTTTCCCAGGGCTTGCCTCTCCATCATTAGGAGCAGACATGCAGGGTTCTCATATTGGTCGGGCGGAAACGGGACGTGCCAGAAGTAGAGCCCCCAGTGGACGAGGTCCACGTACGGGACCAATGCCACAGCCCTCCCCAATGGCGTCTATCCTGTTGGATCAACATCATCAACCTGCTGGGGTGAACATGGGTGCACGTAGTCTTCATTGGTCAAGGTATCCGCGAGGATTCCGCGGGGAAAGCCAGATAACTGAAGAAGCTGAAGATAGCGCTATGAGGCGAACTGGGGAAGATGACGAACTGTACGAGCCAGGGGCGGAACTGGGTGAATCGACCTGGGAAACGTCCCCCGCGAAAGGGGTGACTCGGGAGAACAGTGCAGCCAATACAGACAATCCTGGTGAAGGGGTATTGGGTATGATATACCAGCTTCAGCAAACGCAGCGATCCCGGCGCGGTGGGGGCATGGTCTGACATAGAACATCTCTCGGAGGTTTCATTCATTTATTTATTTTCCCATTTTGGGTGAACCACATGGCGTCAAGGCGCATACTGGAAGTTAACTCTACTCCTTGGAAAACGGAGGTGGGTTTTATTGGCGCTTTGCATAGATTGGATTTTGTTTATTGCGACTATCTGTCTTGTGACTGGCAGTGAAGGATTTGGCATTGGAGCGTCGGTCAGTGTGCTTGGGTGGCAGGAGTAGACTCTTGGGTATAAATACATAAGTCCACTATATTCAGAGTAAAACATGGTACCCATTATTGAGCTCTTGGAAACTGTACAGACTGGTTTGCTACTCTCAGGTCTATACGGCAGGCAAACGAATTCCAACAAGAAGATCGGGGTTGGGGCGATAAATCCGAGGGCGTGGCATGTCTCTCGGAACAACGACGAGTCGTAATCGATGATAATACCGAGGCCGTTTGTATAAACAAAACACAGTCGACGGGAAGGAAGTTTCTTGCACGGAGACTACATATGATAGGTAGCAAATGGAGGAAATGGGAGAGGAGATTTAGAAGAGGGTGTGATATTGATGACATTAAAAGTGAGCTTATTCAGACCAGATCGGATCAGCCAGATGCAAATACACACGAGCGGTATCTTTTAGGTGTCTGTTTGATAAGCCAGAGTCAAGCAAAGACCATTAATCAATGTCGCAATGCGCATTCGTCAATTTTGAGTGAATTGGGTCACTCTAAACCTCCACTGCTTGGCTGATGACCATTTTCTAGACGAGTTTTTGCCGTGGAAGTCCAACGTGAGTAGGCTATCCAGTTTGAGGACGAGGACTGATTGATTAGAGAGAATTGGGTCCCCAAACTGATTGATAACCTAATTCCAATGTGTGAGACCCCCTGTCATGCCCTGATCCCTGGGCTGCAACCAGGCTCATGATTCAGTGAAAGATGAGATTCGACTGCTGCAAGTCCAACGCCCACCCTGATGTCTGTATGTACAGGTCTGTGGGCATGAGTGAATATCCAAATTATTCAAATATCTCCTTAGATATATAAGCTTGACATCATCCATATCAGCACTAGGCAACAGCAAGCCTGATTATCGTCGCCTGCCCGTGCTAATATGAGCTTCTAAGTTTCCTAGGCTTTCCCTCCCCTAGACATCAGAAGCACTTGACATGCTTCTTGTGGCATGGGAAACTAAGTAGATACGAATGTATGGATGGATCTCCATGGATACTAGTCAGTCATGGGTGTGCTCTGGCTCTTGTGGAATTGATCCAGTCCAGCCACTGACTTGGCCTCAGATCTACAAAATTAGTCGTAACTTGGGCATTGAATGAATATGGATGAAGGATGGAATAAGAAGGGAATATCACTCCCTAGGTATTAAGATTATTATTCCTCTGCCTCGTGTTCCCGCTGGATATTTATATTTCTCGCAACGGCATGCTGCTAACCTCGGCAGCTATTCGTGTGTGTAAGTTGAATAAAGATCGATACTGATCTTGATCTTGATTCCAAACCCGACAAGACGGTTACAGGGATTATGATATGATATGAAGTGACGCTGATCCACTCTGCAAATAAGCAAATTGGCCAGTTTACGTACAGAGATGAGCATCTACCTAGTAAGTAAGTCTAGTGCAGATAGATGGCTTTTCTACAGAGTACTGTATCCTGTATGACCTGCCACGCCTTTATTGGGCGCCAATGCGCGCTGAGCTGAGAGGCAATCAAATGTAGGTACGAATATATACAAACAGAATATTGGTAAACATGTTAGGCCTCAATTTGCAGCAAGGCCAGCATTCGTCGTGGGTAACTGCAGTACTAAAGATGAATCCATATGGCAATCGTTTACCTAGGTACCTACCTAGTCTCTCATAACTGCTTCGGCGATAGGTACCTGATAAACTGATAATGGATACGACTGCACTTCCGCGGGCATATAATAAGCGCAACAGGAGATGGCGGAGAAATGGACAACACCATGGAAGTACCTCGCCTCATGATCTAGCAATGGAAAATACCTCGCTGTTTGCTAACTTCACTTAGTCAATTGTTATCTGAGCCGACGCGCCGAGCTCCCTGAACGACGCTAGTTCAAACGACAGATGGTGGCCCTAGAGGAGGGGAAAAGAGAAGACGCATATGCAGGCAGAGACAGAGATAGGTCGCTTTGCAGCAATAATTTGACGGAAGGGTACTTGCCGTAGCTCCCGTCCGGACTCCGAGGCCGTAAACGGAGCTGTCTCATCCCCAGAAAAAAAAAAAAAAGAAATTCTGGGTAGGCAACATGAGAGGGACTGCCCTGGACTGCCCAGAGGGTACTTGTAGCTCCAGAGCCTACAGGTACTTAACCTGGCCTGGCGTTCTTCCCGCGCTGTCCAATTCAGACTAGTAGGTAGAAATTCTTACCTAGTAGAACACCACCACCACCACGACCAGCCTCTGAACTACTTTTTTGCTCCATCGCCTCCGCTCGGCTTTGGACTTCTTTCTTGCATTTCTTACACCTTGACTGCCGGCGACAAGACTCATCATTCATTGATCGGTGTATTCGAATAGACCGAGGCGAATCAAGAACACGGCTCGGACATAGCAACCACTTTGAACGGTCTTTTCAGCTCCAGCAAGTCGAGGCCATATTTTTCGCCCCGAACTTAGTACCTAGGCCTTATCTCAACTTCGGCATCGTCATCGTTTTAGCGACCATCTTCCGGCGCAACTCCATATCTTGAGCCTCCTGCAGCCGCCATACACGACATAGCCGACTCCATCCACGGCACAGATCGCTCGCCGTCACCTTTATAGCAGCAATTGCCTCGATACCTCCTCCAGTCGCCAACCTGGCGGCCCTCGAGACCAAGCCTTTCGGCGGAGCATCGGAAGCTGTGGCCGCCATGGCCCAGCCAAGTGCAGAGCCAGTCGAAGAATACGAGTGAGCACAACTCAGCATCCTCACCAGGATGGACATATACACCTCAGGGACTCGAAATTGACTGTTTCTCGCACAGCTATGAATCTCTCCCGCCCAACTTCTCCCTGCTGCAGAATATGGCAGCAGGCGCCTTTGCGGGCATAGCAGTATGAAACCCTCCGACAAGCAATACAAAGTTATACCGGGCTAATTTTGCCTCTTCCTACAGGAGCACACTGCCATGTATCCCATTGATGCAATCAAGGTATGCTTCTACCCTGCACTCTCTCTCTGCCTACTTGCTTTGCTTTGTCGATCTCGAGTCTGACATTTCCAATTCTTAGACCAGAATGCAAATCCTCAACCCCAGCACCACACCGGCCTACTCGGGCGTCATTCGTAATACCGTTCAGATTGCCCGCACCGAGGGATTCTTCAGCTTATGGCGCGGCATGTCCAGTGTCATAGTTGGAGCTGGTCAGTCAACCACGTCATGGACAGGCCTATCAACCGTTACTAAAACCGCTTAGGTCCTGCGCATGCCGTCTACTTTGCAACATACGAAGCAGTCAAACATGCCATGGGTGGTAACCAAGCCGGCGTACACCATCCCCTTGCTGCTGGTAAATATACAGTTTCTGCTCAGTTTGCGATCTGACAGCTTCTAACTAAATTTCCATAGCCACCAGTGGTGCCGCTGCCACTATTGCCAGCGACGCGTTCATGAACCCTTTCGATGGTACGCCCCCTACGCCGCAAGCTTTCGAGCATCGAGAACACGGCCGCTGACAACCCGTTACAGTCATCAAACAGCGCATGCAGATTCAAAATTCGAGTAAGATGTACCGATCCATGCTGGACTGCGCCAAGTATGTCTACAAGTCTGAGGGCTTGGGCGCTTTCTACATCTCGTACCCTACGACACTGTCTATGACAGTCCCCTTCACAGCTCTACAGTTCCTCGCATACGAGTCTATCTCTACCACCATGAACCCCGCAAAGAACTACGACCCCTTGACACATTGTTTAGCTGGTGCCGTTGCTGGTGGTTTTGCTGCTGGTCTTACCACCCCCATGGATGTCATCAAGACTATGCTCCAGACTCGTGGAACCTCCACTGACCCCGAAGTGAGAAGCGTCAACAGTTTCATCGGAGGCTGCCGCCTATTATATCAAAGAGCCGGTGTCAGAGGCTTCTTCAAGGGTGTGCGACCTCGCATTGTTACCACAATGCCCAGCACAGCCATCTGCTGGTCGGCGTATGAGTTTTCAAAGTATGTAGCATGGCTAGATCAAATTGGTATCTGAAGCTAATGTTTAAACCTAACCAGATCCTATTTCATCAAGCGCAACGATGCTGCTTGAACATCACATCTAAGTCTTGGAATGCTTGGATGACCAGACCTCAACTCTGCATAGATTTGCAACCATATTCGACACCCTGCGATTATCTTCATGAGAGATGGATTTGAGAGCGAGGACGCTTTAGAGAGCATGGATATGGGACGGAGACGGCTACAACGACAACATCCAAAATACCCTTGAACAAGAACCTTTTGATTCGACGCTTCCCCGATTCGGTTCGAGCCCTTTATACCGAGGACCTCTACCGCCTTTGCAACTGACCACGACCTCTCCAAGGACGACGGTTGAATGAAGATGGAGGCAAGCGACGGATCGTGTACATAAAGAAATATCATCACTTCTTACGAACGAAAAAGTCGGAGAGCGGCGACATGGATGGGAAACGGATGAGTTATTGCTAGTGTTGATTCACGCAGTTAGACAGCGGAAGAGTGTTATGATAGGTTGTCTGTTATTACTTGTGTCAAAATACTAAGCGAATATGCTTTGGCATCATGCAATTTCCAACCGGTCTTGATTCACACATTATCTTGGATCTAGCACAAGCTCTGACTATCCTGATTGGAGCAATGGGCTTGTTCTGTTCCTCAAAGGTGGCAATGCGTGTGTCCATTGCGATGTCGCTGTAGCGCCGACGTCGGCGGTGGTGATATTGTACCGAGGCCGAGCAACCACGCTTGATCGGGTTACTAAAATAAAGGTAAATATATAGATTGACATATTGGTTTGATTTGGATACTTTACTCGCGGTATAAAGATAGAATTCTCAAGGTATACGATCTCACTATGTACTGTTCTTGACGAAAGTGAGCGATCTGCGGAAACTCCGACGCCATTAACCCCTATACTCCTGTTGGAGAGAGAGCCTCGCCCTTCTTGATGTCCATCTTAGTAGGCAAAGACATAGATACCAGCAAAGACTCCCTCCCAATCAAGCAAAACTGCTTCTGTAGTTGACCCATTCGCTATCTAACTCCTCAGTAGTATCTTTTGCAAGACTTCAAAATCTGTCGTGTGCTTCCTAGAATCCAAATGGTTGACCACCAAACTGGAACTTGATATTGGGACCACCGCCGCCACCGCCTTGCTGGAACATGAATGGATGACCACCACCACCGAAGGGGTTGCCCTGTCCCTGAAAAGGGTTTGGCCTCTCTTGGGAGTTAGGATCATCGCCACGGTCGAAACGGGCACGTAATTCGGGGTCACTAAGAACTTCATATGCCTCATTGATGCTGGCCATCTTCTTCTCGGCCTCTTCTTTGGGGATACCTTGTTTGGCGGCCTTGTCAGGGTGGAAGATCTTTGATTGCTTGCGGTAGGCGGACTTGATTTGGCGCTCGTCGGCGTCGTTCTCGACACCAAGCACCTTGTAGTAGTCCTTGGTCTTGCTGCGCTTGAGGGCAATGTGAGCCTTGTTGAGGATTGGGTTGACCTTCTCCTTCAGATCGGGGCGGATCTCGGCGGCCTTCTCAAGGGTAGCAATGGCGGCGTCGTAAAGCTCACTCTTGAGTTGAGCCTTACCCTTGTGAAGAAGACCCCAGAAAGAGTCAGGGTTGAGTTGTAGTGACTCGTCACAGTACTTGGCGGCTTCTTTGTGGCTTGACTATGGCAGAGTTAGTGATATGCAGGGATTGTACGAGGCCGAAGAACTCACCTCAGTGTATGCTTGACAAGTCATCTCGATCAAATTCTCCAAAAGTTGGATACGGGCGGTCTTGGGGATACTCTTGTTCTTCTTAAGCTCCTCCACCTGGTTTCGGACATCAGGCACCAAGCCAGAATCATCGGCAGTACCGACCAATGCCCTGCCCGCCGTGGTGGGCTGTCCTCGGCTGAGTTGTCCCTGGATCTTCTTGTATGCTTTCTCTACCTTCTTCTCCTGTTTGTGCAACTTCTTGCAGATCTTGGAATCAGGATCTGACTGAAGACACTTCTTGACTTGTCCGATACCATTCTCCAGGTCACCCAAAGCGTAGAACGAAGTCGCCGAAATAACGATGTGGGGAGAAGTGTCACCGGGCTTCATGTGAAGGACATGTTGCAAATCGCTGAGAGCGAGTTCTACATCGCCCAGCTCGAAGCGACAGTGCGCTCGGAGTTCACGCAGATGAGGAGATCGACTCGCGACAACGATTGCAGTACCGGCGTGGCTGACACACTCTTCCCACTTCCCGCCCTTGCTAGCCATGTCAGCTAGGTGAGCTGCCAGCTTGGCCTCTTCCAACTCGACAAACTCAGCCGACTTGGGAGCCTTTCCAGCAAGACCGTACTGGGCCTTTGCGGCATCCCAGTCTCCAGCCTTGGCACGAAGCCTGGCAAGTTGAAGATGAGCTCCCTCAAAGCCAGGCTTGAGGGACAGGACTTTGTTGAAATCGTCAGTTGCCTGCGAGGTTCGGCCGAGTGAGAGATATGCGGTGGCCCGCTTAAAGAGGGAAAGATAGTTCGTCGGGTCGCGGGCGATGGCAGCATCGTAGTACACGAGGGCTTCGCTGGTCTCGCCCCGGGACAGATGCGACTGCGCCTTGGTCAAGAGGTTCGCAACAGGGAGATCGGCGGGGATATCTTGCGGCGAAAGGGCGCTGGCAGTTGCGAGGAAGGCCGTAGCGGCCACTGCCAGACCAGCAAGATTGAGATGCATCTTGATCGAGTTTGTCCGAGTCCAACCAAGTATACTATCGATAGGTCGAGGGGCAAATCGCAGGGCGATGTATCTATATAGATTGAAGGGTGCTAATGGTAATGCGTCAACTTGAATGGGTGCAATAGTTGACGACGAGTACACGACGACAACGATGGCAAAGCCTGCTCGAGTATAGAAGAATAGGAACAAAGAAAGAAAGAATGGAGGTTCCAGCAATTGACAAGGGACAAAAAGGACAACTCTACCTTACTTGTTAAAAGAAGCCAACAACCGGAAAAGGCGACACTTCTCAACTTAGCCAGGAAAGTTAAAGTCTGTCAGCCAGGTACATGGATCAGTCTGGAATGTCATAGGTGGCCACAAGTACTTGTCTACCAATCCAGACGGGCGGCCCTCCAAAGTCGGACTCGAGTTTACGAGTCTAGTATGTTCTGGCTGCAGAAATTAGCGGCGGGCACTATAACTTAGTACGGGCACTCAGGGACCGACGGGAATCATTTCTGCCACTGCAGTTGCAGGGGTTCCCTCCTCCAAATCAATCAATTGACAGGCACGGGCTGCAGCTAGACCCAGGTTGTTCTGTGGCGTCACTGTCTCGACCGCCATTGATTGATTGTTTTGTTCATGCACCCTCAAAGTTGGAGAATTCCACACCAAACCGGCTCCTTGATTTCAAGACAGAGACATTTATTCACCTACTCTCTCACGCATTCAATCATGGCGCATCATCGCCTCCTCAGCCAAGACTCGGCCATTTTCTCTCCCTCAGTGGCTCGTATCGCCGCTTCCACCGCCCGCGACTGGTCCTATATCGACGCCTGGCTCTCCTCTAAATTTCACCCTCGACCAGTCCCGTCTTTCGAGCGCAACAACGACACTCTCAAAGCCCTATTAGCTCTCGCCTCTGTCAACGAAGCTGCCGATGATGAGCGCAATCTGGTGGCTAAGTCTGAAGCAACTGCTTTGCAGGAGCTCACCGACTCCGAGAGGAAGATCGACAAAACCAGCCGGCCACTGAGGGAAGGCCTCATTGAAGCCGTAGAACACAACCTGCCTACCGATGGCCACACCGCTCTTGCTGCCATGGCCAATATCGCTCTCCAATTCGGGATTGCTTTCCCAGAGCCCGACACACTAGGCCAGCGCATGTGCCAACTTCAAGCAAGCATCCACGATGCTGAACAGATGAAGGCCCGCGTCGAGGTCCTCCATAAACATGTCGACGACGAAGCAGCTCGCATAAAGGAACTTCTCAAAGAGCTACAGAGAGACGACTACCAGCCTCCAGCACATTTGGCCAAGCAGAACCTCGACATGCAGCGCAAGGTTAAGGCATTGTCCGCCAAGCTACCTGAGCTTCAAGACAAGGTTGCTGCTCTGGCTGCATCCGCTGACTCTTCGCACCCTACCATTGCCGACCTTGCTCGCGATGAGCAAGAATACTTGTCAGTATTGTCACGAAAGAAGGAGCTTGGCGTCCAACTGGCCACGTTTCAAGGTCTTCCTAGCGATCCAGATGTGGCCAGAGCAGAACTAGAAGAGCTTCGAGATCAGCTACGTTCCATAGAATCGCAGCGTGATGCTGTCTTTGAAGGCTTAGTGGAACGTGAAAGTCCTGTTAAGCGACGACGCTGAGCTTGTTTTATTTGATCCTTGGCCTGATACTATACATTAATGAACGTTGAACGCTGTCAACTCTACTTCCGCATCAAGCCGACACACCAGGCAAATAACGCTCAATACCTATATAACCAAACTGGAATCGGTCGCTATGGGTTTCGCCGCCCTTTACCTGCCACGGCGCCACCCAATCTTCCAAATTGTCTACCCAACCCGATTCTTTTGGCCGGCACTGGAGGAGCAGGTGCTGGCTCTTTCTGAGGAATCGTTTGCAAGCCGACACCCCGTGGCTCCTTGCCTTTGACGTCTACCGCTCCGTCGCCAATGCGGAGTTCACTGACCCCCATTGGTGGTATTTCGTCACCGTCCATGTTGTTCTGACGCTGCGCGCGTCTAGCTCGTTCCTGCACACTTCGGAACTTTTCCAGGAGCTCAACCCATCGTATGTTCCCATCTTCCCTGCTCTTGAGTCGATTGGGTCTATCAAAATTGGAGCTGCTTGTAGTTGGAGGGGCCCTATCCACAGGTTAGCTTGCCACAAAAGCTAGTGCATGCCGCTGGGAGTTCAGAGCTGAGCAGTCCTTGCCCAACACGCCCACTGTAAAGCAATCTTTGACTTACGTTCGAGGTGCCGCATGTAGATAACCAATAGAGCTGACGCTGTTGAGTCTGTTTTTCAGCGCAGCAAATGCCGAGGACTGCGGTAGAAGCATGAGGATACCATACATGCACTTGTATAAGTATGGGTACTTCTCAGGTTCTAGGAGCTGTAGTCGTAAGTCTGTACGGGTTGTTAGTTCGTGTACGACAAGTGGGTGATGGAGACTACGCTTACAAGTGAAGACGGGTGACTCAATAAGCTGTACTAGCTTATCTACTTGAATGAGCATGTTGACTGTCATGTCCAATTCGCCGCTGAAGCGTGTCAGTTCAAGTAGCATATTCTGTTGCGCATGGGCTTACAAGATCTGCAGCAAATTGTAAGCTTGCTCATAGGCCTGGGCGAGCAAGCAAAGTGAGAAGGTAGCGACAGCATTATAGCACCATGATCGAAACAATGCCACGAATAGCGTTTGACCATCCTTGAAGTTGTCAGTATTCTTGTCTTGAGTTGTAGCCTAGGAGGCGTTCCCCTACCTTTGTTTCAAGGTTTCGTAATCTTTTTCGAACGTCTGCTAGCTGTGGAGCAGTGATGAGGTTATTGTTGAGGTTCTGCACCATGATGCTTGCAAATTCGACGTCTTCCTCTTTCTCGATGCAGTCTGCTAGTGTCCTGTAAATCCTCTCCGGGCTCAGGCTTAAACACAGTTGCCGAATAATGAGATTTCCTCGAGTTTCAAGCAGCTTTCGATCTGTTGAGAAAAGCTGTAAGAGATTGACCATGAAATTTGCAAAGTAGTCGTCCTCTGTATTCCTCGAGATTTGTGAGAGAAGCTGAAGATCCTTGGTAACTACGGCGTCTGAGGGATCGGATAATGTCTTCAGTAATGCTGGGAACGTGCCATCGTTAAAAGCGAGGACCTTTCGGGGAGCTTTCCTGTGTAGCATAATAAGCCACGTCAAGGCCGCCACCCGGGTCGCTTCATGGTCGTTGAGGAAGAGGAGAGTTAGAGAGTTGACGGCAGCGGCGTAGTCCAGATCGGCTTGTGTCTGCGTAATGTTGATATCAGAGGGAGTCGATATCGACCGGCCTTGAGCGGGCGTAGGACTACGGAGATCGAGGTCTCTGGAGCTTGATAGGGATACCCTGTTGCTGTTGTTGCCCTCGACCCCCTTTTCTCCGTGAACTGGCAGTCGAGAGGTTGAGAGGTGCTGAGGCGGCTGAGCAGGAGGCGGCGGTTGACTCAATTCCGAGTCGTCAGAAAGTGAAACGACGTAGTCCATCAGGCATGTGTTGACCCGGGTTGCTGCTTGGTGAATAGTTTCTTTGGTGCTGGCCATAGCTGGCAGCATATGGGCGAGGATCTTGGGCGTAAAGGGAAGGACTTCTTCGGGGCAAATATCTAGAAATTCAACAACCCATCTTAGTGACTCGAGGAGACAATCCTCCTCTGATGCCATATTAGCTGTCGTCCAAGGAACTTCAAGTATAACAAACCTAGCGGAGAATCGAGCGTGGCAGTGAGTATCTGAAGAATCTCCTTGTAGTTTATTTCGACATCTTGTCCGGGAATCCAATCCTCTCCACTATCGTCATCATCATCGAGTGCGGCGTCTGAGTCGAGCTCATCTCCTTCCTCAAAGTCAGGGTTTATCGATTCGCTATCGATCGAGTCTTGTCGTTTCCGCTTGGCACCCTCTTTAGACCGTTTGCTTTCCAAGATGCCCTTCTTTATACGCGCAATGCGCTTGATCTCGTTCAAAAACTTATCCAAGCAGGTTTGTGTGGCAACCCTCACGTCTGAGTTCTGGTCGGATAGGAACTTGAGAAGACCTCCAAGGAAGTCTGGGAGATACGTGACAAGCTCCAGGTCAGGTATAGAATCGAGTAACGTGATCCATCCCACGAGGAACTGCCGAGTGAAAGGATTAATAACCCAAATGCGCTCTTTCAGGAGTGGGATAAATCGAGGTAGGGAGAACGCTGTCGGCAAGTGAGAGTTCTCGCCTAGAGATATCTTATCATCGCCATCGAACTCTGGCGGTGTCTCGAGAATAGAGACGTATGAAGCAGCAGACTCAGATACAATATCTTTTACGAGTCGATCCAACAGTTCCGCACCGTTTTTGACTGACAGCTCCGAGTCCGCCCCAAGCTGGAAAGCCGAGCATATTAGTATGGTTGACTTATCAAATGTGAAGCCCGGAGGAGAGAACATGCCTTGCAAAGCTGATCAAAGATACTATTAAAATACACCAATATTTCTCCCTTTGCAACCTTGGCTATATTGTACATAGCCTCGCAAGCATAATACCTTACTCTTGCATCTTGGTCGGTGAAACATGCCAGGACAGGGGGGACAATCTTGGCGAGATATCTGGGTAGTTCCTGGCTTGTAAGTTAGATGTAGACTCTTGGGGAAGACTGAGGTACCAGATGTCTTCTGATAGGGCATCCAGTATTGAAACGAGGATATGTCGTAGATTGACACGTACCGGACCAAGCGCAATAGCGGCGGCAGCGAGGCCTATTAAACCGCCATTTCTAGCATGAGGCTGATGCACAGCGTACGCATAGTCATTACACAGCTGCTCCAGAATATCATGAACTCGCTGATAGTCTTTGACACTGACGAGATCTCTAATTACACGTTCAAGCCTGTGGCATGAAAGTCAGCATTTGCATGTATGAAGCTTGAAAGCAATGGTAGTAAGTCATCGGACCGAGATGTGACCTCTTGGCGAAGGTGAAAGCAGAGAGCTATCAAGAAAATAGCAGGGAATGTAATGGATATTAGTGATGGGAAGTGAGACATACTCCAGAGCCCCGATCTTGCGTTTGTCGTAGAGCTTATCATTAAGGGCACGCTGGATGTTGGCATCCATAGCTGTAGCTCATTCACATCGTCCGCTAGGCGCGACGAGATAGCGGCAGGTATGTAGCTTACTTGCTGGCTGGCTGGCTCATTCAGTGGAGGCAGATAGGTAAAAGGTGACAGATTATCTAATGATGACAGGATAAGAACGAACGAGAGTCACTTGAAAGTGGTTAAGAAAAGTAAGGTAAGGTAGAGCTTGGTTTAAGCTTGGAGTTGTTGTCGTAGGTAGGAATTAAGTTCCAAAGTGGTTGGCTCGTTTGAGATGGAGCAGGGAATCTTGCTTCCATCCACGCACTGTATGGTAACCTGGCCAGGGAAGGAGTTAGCCCCACGAGTCTCGACTTTTGGGGGACGTCCACCTTTTAGGACTTTGTACTCCGTGCTCGCGATGTGACGTACGGACGCCTTCGGACGCGTCCTACTTTTGTGTTTCAACCTGTTGGACCTTGAGATTGAGTTTCATTTGTTTGTTGATTATAGAAAACCCCAGAAGAGTACCTACTACCTACTTGCTATTAATCGTCGACTCTACTTTATCAGCTTGCTGCCTGCACCTATGAATGAGACTCTCACTAATTCTTATCAAATCCCAAATCTACTCTTATACCATCATCAGCGTCAATAACAAGTCCATTCTAGAACATGCATAATCATATCAACCCGCATGAAGATCGGGATGTCTTCCTCATGAAATATGCACGCGTCCACGAATCAAACGCCTCAAGGCTTAATGCTTTCTGCCCCTCATCATGACCCCTCGTGCGACAAATCGACGTCACTCAACTACCACCACTGGCCCATGTGATGGGCGGCAAGCCCGGTTCTTCATCTGCCCAATGCCAACCCTAAAGCTTCAAAGGAAGTCCTTCGGCGAGGCTAAGGGCACACTTCATCACCACCTACGGCTTACAACTCACCATGTGACCGAGGCGTACTGAGGTTAACCAGAGGCCTCAAACCTGTGATGCCCAAACAATTTCTATTGTCTAGAGAGGGTCAGACGTTACTCCAATATCTAAATCAACCAGTTCAATTCCCCAGATGGCCCAGCAAGAAATTCGATGCTCACGGGTTGTACTATCCGTCGCACACGCAAGGCACTTGTTGTTTATCATCCAGACCCAAGTCTCACAACTCCGGACTTTATGAGCTTCTAGACCAAGACTTGCCCACATACTGTCCTGTAGAGAGCAGAGCTTGCTTCCAAACTAGGTAGTCAACAATTACACTTTGTGGTAGTGATACATCTCAATGTCTGAGACAAAATCACGATTGTCGACGTGAAGAGAAAGTGGGACAGAAATATTCATAAATTCATCATTACACCTCGCAAACGGCCAAGCATGACAGTTCTCGTCGGTCTAATCCAAGCAAAACTTTTGATGATTTTGCAAGCAGAAACTGGCACAAATATATACAGCAAGATGCCAGTCTGTCGGTCGTGTTTCGTCTAATGGTGATCGCCTGAAAGGTCACCGTTCTGAATCGCCTGCTGGCACTTAGCAAGGATCGCCGCCTGCCGAGAAACCTCTGCCAGCCTTCCAATAACCTGCTGGTTGCCGTTGGCAAACCCATACAACGCGTAAGGGATGTTGACCTCGTCACAGAACTCCTGGACGAGCTTCTGTGTCGCCCGCAGATTATGGCGCGGTACGCGAGGGAAGAGATGGTGAATAACCTGGAACTGAAGTCCACCATGGAAGAAATCAAGCCACTCAGGACAATCGATGTCCATAGTGGTTCGGAGCTGTCTCTGCGGGAACGACTCCTGAGGTCCCAGCTCAACTGTGCTCATGGCAAAGTGAGACAGGACAATCTGAACATGAAGAGGCGAGGCGGTGATGTTGCTGATCATGACAAAGTAGAATCGGGTCCAGTTGTCAGGGAGAAGGTTGTATACCAGACCATAGCCAAACCAGGTCCAGAAGAAAACCTGTCCAATGATCTCAAGCCACCAGATAACCAAGCCAGGCCCCTTCTTTGGACCTCGGCCCATGATGAGGTGGTCCCATGAGAGTCGGTAGAGGTTGAAACGAGCCAGTGCAAGTAACGGGTAGTAAGTCCAGGCCTGGACTCTGAGAAGAACCTTTGCCACAGCATCATAGGCCATGACTCTCTCGTAGTATGTTGATCTCAAGCTGCCTAGGAGACGGTGGGAGACGGCAAAGAGAGGCATGTGCTCAATATCAGGGTCATGCTCAGGCGCATTGGTAATAACGTGGTGCACGTTGTGATTACGCTTCCACCATCCTATCGACAAACCTCCCATAAAGTCGGCGATCAGGGCTCCGATGCAAGAATCAATGAGGTAGCTATGGGTGATACCCATATGCCCAGCATCGTGGACTGTGAATGAGAGTTGATGCCAGAGGGCGCCCAAAAGAAAGGCGCTTAGAGCGTACCATTCGTGGCGGAGGCAAAAAGCTGAACCGATCGCCAATGCAGTGTATCGAATGAATTCAATTCCATAGGCCCTGTAGTTGCAGTTGTAAAGCCCTGTGTCGTAGACCTTCTGGTGGAGCTCACGATATTTGGCAACGATCTTGGCTTGTGTTTCCTTGTCGGGAGGAGGGTACCTGTCGAGGTCGAGGCTGATATGTTCGCGAGTAATGGTATCAAGATACGACATGCCATCAAGATCTGACTCTTCTACGCTAGAAGCAGATGATATCGAGGGCGCCCGAGCTCCGTCCTTCTTGTTGGTCTTTCGCTGTCTTACTCCGGCGGTCTCTTCCTCGTCGAAGACTGGTGATGGGACACGAGTTGACGGAGCGCTCGAGTCTTGGTCTTTGTGGGATTCCCCCTGGGCGTTAGCTCGTTCGATTTCTTCGTGTGTCCGGTAAACGCCTCCCTGGATAGGCGGCAGGAAGTTTTCCCAAGTTCCTTCAATTCGACCGATGCGATAGCGCAGGACTTTCTGGCGAGTCTCGAAACAGTGTAGACTATTCATAAGATTAGCATTGGCCTTGTAGACACTGGATTTGTTTGTAGCCTACGCATCGATTTCATCAGAAGCATCCTTGCCCACCATGTGAAGCATAGCCTTATCACCTCCAGGGTGATAAGGCATCCAAGCATCCATCTTGATGACTTGGTTATGGAATATAGCGACATGTTTGCCTTCAGCGATCAAGGCTTCAATCTTGTCCCTGGTCATAAGCTTTGGTGTCTTCTCGGGCGCATTACCTGCCAGAGGCGGCAGGCCTGTAACGACAGCGCTATGGGCCATGGTGAAGTACAGTTGAAACAGAGGCAAGAATACCTTAGACAACAAAACTGCTAGAAAGAATGTGGAGGACTCTGCTGCACCAAACAACAGAACTGTCCAGGGCTGGGTGTCTCCAGGCGAGGGATGAATGGGGGAGTACTCAAGATTTAAATGTGTAAGTTAAAAAGGGGCCAATTTAAGCTTGCGGTCGAATCATATGCAGCTCAATTCACCGCATCTTATCAGTTCCTTCAGCGAAGTGCGTGCCTTTTCCTAGCACCGGCAGTGGTGGAGCGGCGCAGTTGGTAGCACACCTCACTTCTATCAAAGTGGCCCGATCTCTCCGCTGTAACAGGTGGAATTGGGGATAGACAGGCAATGAATGATTTACCCCGCCACCAGTTGGAAAGCCGCCTTCAACAAAGGTCCCCGTTCCTTGTCAACATTGACTTACAAGCTTTCATCTCGTACATTCCTAGGCCCCTGATATCAGCAATTACTGTCAGAAAAGGCTCCATCGCTGCATACGCAAGTCTCTGTCCCTGAATCCAGGTACCAAAATTAGATACAGGCAGCAGCGACTCCATCAACACAGGTTACCTACTAAGTAGGTAGACAGGATCTCCAACCTGGTGGGGATATGCAGGCCATGGATCACCAATACCATGTTGCTCTTGATCAGTGACAACGATTGACATCCGTATTTCCGCTATTGCGAAGCTCATCGGATTCCTGTGACCCCGTACTCGCCGATTGGTGAGCTTAGATACTTCACATTCTCCATCACTCACAACAGCATAAGTCAATTGATGCTTTCACTGCCGGCTACAACTCGAGAAGGGACGAGAACAATAACGGGTTTAAGGCATGTGAACTGTCTGTATTCATATTCCTCAGCGCTAGCCAGATCCCCAGCTGGCTCCTGGTCGAGAATGACCTGATCTAGTGTATCCCCTCACAAGAACCTTTCGACTTGAACAACCTTGTAAATATCCACCGTTGCAAACGGGTTCGAGCCTAGTGTCTCTCGGAAGGCCTGTGCAAGTTGAAAGTATTTGATAACTATGCATTCTCGAATTCGTATTCGACTCGTTCAAAGAACTAACAAATAAGGTAGGTTCGAGAAAATGAGAATAATATCTGAATGGCGCGCTGGTCTCACGCATCTGTCTCTTTCTTGGTTTTTGTTTTCAATATTACACAGTTTTTGGATACTTTGATCTCAAGCTTGTACTAAGTAAGTTTGTTCATCAATTTTTTTTTAAAAAAAGAGTAAAGGGTTTAGCCAGTCAACTCGAAAGATAGATTTTGAGTTATTCATCATATAATTTGTATTCTCCTCTCAAGCAGTGCAAATAATCTTGGAACGCAAGCAACGCATCCTGCCGTGTGATTTCCAGGCATCATGCTTGAACAGACAGAATTATTACTAATTTACACAACCAAGAGTCCCAAATGCCCCGGGCTCTATCCCGTTCGCACTATCCTGGCGATGCCTCCTCTTGACCCTGTGTCATCTTTTCATTATATTCCTCAAGCATTGCTTAGAAGTGGATGGCCTTGGCGTGAGTGGCCATGGCAGCCTCCTTGAAGGCCTCGGCAAGTGTGGGGTGAGCGTGGCATGTTCGGGCAATATCCTCACTGGAGGCACCATATTCGAGAGCCAGAGTACCCTCGGCAATCATCTCACCAGCGTTGGGGCCGATAATGTGGACACCGAGAATGCGGTCAGTCTCGGGGTCAGCGAGCATCTTGACCATACCCTCAGTGTCCTGGTTGGTCTTGGCTCGGGAGTTGGCAACGAAGGGGAAGGTTCCGACTCGGTAAGGGATGTTCTGGCTCTTCAGGTCCTGCTCGCTCTGGCCAACCCAGGCGACCTCAGGGTGGGTATACATAACGGAGGGAATGGCACCATAGTTGACATGGCCATAACCCTTCTTAATGTACTCAACAACGGCAACAGCCTCCTCCTCAGCCTTGTGGGCAAGCATAGGGCCGAAGGTGACATCACCAACACATCGGATGTGGGGGATCTTGGTTCGGTACTCGGAGTCAATGATGACACGGCCACGGTCGTCAGCCTCGAGGCCAATATTCTCAAGGCCGAGGCCGCCGGTGTAAGGTCGTCGACCAATGGCAACGAGGACGACGTCGGACTCGATCTAGATATGTTTGTTAGAACCATAGGCAAAGCAGTTGGATTTGATACACATACAGATTCGGGCTTGCCACCCTTGGCAGAGTCAACCTCAAGCTTGACCTTGTCGCCAGACTTGTCGCCACTGACAACCTTGGTGTTGAGCTTGAACTCGAGACCCTGCTTCTTGAGGATCTTCTGTGTGTTCTTGGCGATCTCAGTGTCCATACCGGGGCCACCAATCTGGCCGAGGAACTCGACAATAGTGACCTTGGAGCCAAGTCGCGACCAGACGGAGGCCATCTCAAGACCAATGATACCACCGCCAATGACGGTCATGGTCTCAGGGACTTGCTCAAGAGCGATAGCACCAGTACTGGTGACAACGCGCTTCTCGTCGATCTCAAGACCGGGGAAAGGAGTGGCCTCGGAACCAGTAGCAATAAGGATGTTCTTGCCGCGAACGCTGGTCTCACCGCCCTCGTTGAGGTCGACCTTGATCTCATGCTCGTTGACGAAAGAACCAGCACCCTTGATGTACTCGACGCCGTTCTTCTTGAAGAGGTACTCGATACCCTTGGTAAGACCGCTAACGGAAGTCTCCTTGGCCTTCATGAAGTTGGCCAGGTTAAGCTTGACCTCGCCGACCTCGATACCGCGGGCCTTGGTGTCGTGGAGAATCTGGTGGTAGAGATGCGAGTTGTTGAGGAGAGATTTTGAGGGGATGCAGCCGACGTTCAAGCAGGTACCGCCGAGAGAGCCACGCTTCTCAATGCAGGTAACCTATAAGAGAGGGAAAGATCTGGTCAGCCAATTCTGTCCGCTTGATGGTATCCGTATACGTATAAAACCAACCTTCATGCCCTCTTGTCCAGCCTTGATAGCAGCGACGTAGCCAGCAACGCCGCCACCGATAACAACGAGATCCTTCTCCTCTGCAAGAAATTCTGGTCAGCGGGTTGTTCGGGGTGGTGTTCCGATGAGCTCGGAGGTAACATACCAGCTGAAGAGGCATACCCGCGGCTGAATCGCGACAGCGAAGAAGAAGCGACAACGCTGGGGAGCCTATCGATCGGGAAGAAACATTGTTAGTTGACGAGCCATATTTCCCTCGACGACGGATTGGTCCCAACAGAAGCGGGCTTGAACAAGCTTCTCCTGGACCCATTCGTCGCAAAGCGCATTGTGGTATTAACGTACGTAGACTTCTGGAAAGCCGGGCGAGCAACAGCTCGTGATATTAAGCGACTGGAAAGCATGATGTGGGTTGTGTGGGAAAGGCAATGGAGGACAGACGGATTGTGGAGAGGAAGGGGAAGGATGAGGTAGAAAAAGTCGACGAGGTTGAGGTTGAGGCGTTGCCGCAACAAAGCTTGCCCGCCGTCTAAAAAGCACAGGGCAGTCAAATCCAGTAAGGCAAAGCACTGTAATGCACTACAGGGAGCTTCGGCAAAGAGAAGCCCGCCCGTTTATCAGGTAATTTTTTCCTAGACGTCAGCCGACACGTTGACACGATTGGTCGTTTCTTCGGTGAGGGAGCCACCTACAGCACCCTCACCTCCCCTCCACGTGCCCTGTAAAGCTTTTGCTAGCTAGGTAGGTCTTGTTGGAGAAGACCGCCCCCTGGACATACATCTCCGGCCCCGTTGTCGAATGGCATGGCAATATATCTCCAACTTTTTGGATCCATTCCCGGTTTCAGTGGTGGTTCACGCTAAGTCTTGCCTGGGAATTCGGGCATTTCGTCCCAACGCACGCCGAAACGGTTCTCCCCAAAGACTGATGTCGCCCCCAACCATAGCTTATCCCGTCTCTTGCAGCTCCGAGGACCCGGCGTGTCCCGTTCCTACCCGGCCGCCGGACGTCAATTGCCCCTCGGGATGCCGACGTCACTGCAAGATAAAGCCGCTCATATACGGAGTACATCGCCGGTTCACCGAGATGGTTGCTAATAAACATCCTGAGTCTGAACCCTGGAATGAACCAGGCCGCGGATCTTTGTAATATTGTTGCCTCCCTGAATATCTAGGGCTCTTATCCATATTCTACACTTCTATTGCCGCTGGGCGCACAATAAACTGCGCCTTCTCGCAAACGCCCTCCAGCTTTTTCAACTCCTTTGCGCTGACCAATTTGGTCTTCCGGACCTTCTTCCGTAGCATCCAATGTATACCGGCAGCCAAGCCTGGCAAGTCTCGTGCAGCACTAAAGATCTTCTCCAGCTTCGTATCTTCCTCTGTACCCTTCTTCTTGCTCCGGCATTCCTTCAGAAGAGCAAGTATGAATAGCTGGACAAACATTGATGTCCAGTGGTTCGCCTCAGGAAGTTCTAGAGGCTTCAAGATGGCAATATTCAGTGTTCCATCCGTAACAAGTGCCGCATAGAACTTGGCCACATTGGTGATGCGTCTCTCATCTTTCATGCGCTCAGCATCGGCCGACTCATCCTCCTCAGGAGCTTCGCCGAACATCGATTCTCCAAGACTCCTAAAGATCTTCCATAATCGATCTTGGATCGCAAACCTGATTCGGCTATTACTCAAACAGGCCTTTCCTCCCACAAGAGCGTAGTAGGGGTTGTATTGCATTTCGCTGCCTACACATTGCACTAAGACAGTGGCGAGGGCCAATTGGTCATCCTTCTTGAGCCGCAGGTTGACAAATTGTCTGTAGGCATGCTCAAAGTTGGATGCCGTCATCAATGCTGTGAAAATCGCAATCTGGGCCGTTCCACTCAAACCTTGAGCGCGAGCCTTCTTTGGGTAATCAGGCAGAACAATATCCATGTCCTCATGATCGCTCATTTCTGCATCAGATACATGCCCCTTTTTGCTTTTATCGAGAAGAGTTGTTGGTACACTGGCGCCAACCAACCACCATTTACCTCGTGTCTCAGCTCCCTCAATGTCGACTAAGCCTACGCCCATAGGAGCAAGGCCATCGAGCCGTCGCGACTGAGACTTGAGCTCACCGAGACGCTTCTTCATGCGTTGTACATGTTCTGAGACGACAGTAAAGTCCAAACCTCGGGCCTTCTTTTTGCCCTTGGTGAGGTCGGTGATGGTTTCAACCATGAACTTTGTGCGAGCTGAGATATTGGTGTAGCCCACTTTTGAGACGGACTGGGTAAGGACCCCAGAGACGTGCTTCAACGATTGCTGATCATCCTGCTTCAACATTCGGCCAGCCATGCGGCATATTCGCAGAAGAAGTTCCACATTGATCTCATTGAGGTCACTGAGAAGCCTCTCCATGTAATCAAAGATGATCTTGCAAGCGACAACCTCAAACACGTACAGTTGTGAAAGCAGTGTCAAGATATTCGACGCTTCCTTTTGAATAGCGGATTCAGCGTTTTGTTCCTTGCTCGCTTGCTCATAGTGACCGCCAAAATCTTCCACGATACGGCGGATTAACACTGAACCAAAACTCGAACCAATAAGCCGGTAAATGGCAGCGGCAAATCCACCGGTGAGGACAAAGAATTGATCAGGGAGGCTCTCCGGCTTGCAAATTTGAGCCATGATTGCATCCGTGACAACATCTGTCACATCACCACGTGCATTGTTTTGGTAAAGCTCCTCCACAGACTTGACAATGGACAAGATGTTGGCATCTGTAAGACGGTTGATCAAGCCTTGAACTTGTTTCCTAAGTCGACTTTTGCGCTCCTCTTCTGAATTTGGGGCTCTGCGTAATGAAGGAGGGACGTATTTCGCAACCGTAACTCCAGTAGTGGGCGCGACATAGGGGTTCTCTCTCTGTTGCGGTTGAGCTGGTTTGGTATCTGTCACATCACCCTCGTCGTCGTCGTCTTCGAAACCGCCGAATGACTCGTTATCGAAGTCGCCTTCATCTTCATCCTCTTCATCCATGAGATCCATGTCTTCGCCGTCATCTCCAGATTCGTCGTCCAAACCCATATCATCATCTCCGTCCTCATCTTCAGGCATGTCGCGGACCTTTTGTCGCCCTGTAAGTTCCACTGTCTTTCTTCGTTTTGATGCCAGCCAATCATCATATTCACTTTTCCTCTTTTTATTGTCATTTTCGTTGTCGTTGTCGCTGACGTCTTCTTCGCTGCTAAGGTCCCCTAGAAGATCGCCAAGGCCATCCTCCTTGAAGGACTGAGGTAGCGATTTTCGTCCCTTTTTGATACCTAGTTTTCGCTCAAAGGCCTCAATCTCGGCGTCGTCCTGGGCGAGTCTCTCCTGCACGGCCTTCAAAACACCCTTCTTCCCACTCTTTGCTTTTGTGTTCTTTTTCTCTTCCTCATCCTCATCTTCGTCGTTGTCGTCTTCTTCATCGTCCATCAGGTCGTCCAAATCATCGTCTTCTTCCAACGAAATGTCTCCAGCATCGTCCTCATCCTCGTCTTCGAGATCATTTTCATCATCGCTAATCTGCTTTGGAGGTCGGGACTGAGATTTGTTCGCCCGTTGCTTCCTCTGCGTTGTGTTTGGTCTTCTCTGAGCATGATTTGTATGTTGTGGTCGCTGTGGAGTTGCTCTTGCGTAGACATGGGTTCGCTTCTGTACCCGTTGCGCTTTGCGTTGCTCTTTTCTTGACAGCTGCTGTCCCGATCTCCTAGGTCCATTGCGCTGTTGTTTGGGTTCTGGAACATCCAAGCCCATACGCTTGAAGAGTTTCTGTTGAAGCTCTGGCGCGGACGTCATCTTGCCGGAAGTATAGCGCAAGAGAAACACCAGGTTGCTGCAATCTTGAGCTTGACTGAATTTTAAGCAACGATACTGGATCTTTGACGGTGGTTGTGCCTAATTTGGCAGGCGGTCAATGATGAGAATTGCGATTAGGACGATATCTTCTCGAAGTCTTGTCGCAGTACTGGTCTGAGAATTATAGATGAATCTGATTAGTTTTGCGAGTTCTACCTTAGGATTAGATTAACACACTCTGAATCTGTTGGATCTGTTTTCTTACATCGAAATTGATACAGAAAAGAAAAAGTATTCTGCCGGCAGAAGATACCCTGAAATTTCGGGAGACTTGGAGATACCTGAGTAGCAGTGAGTCCTCCACTAAATTTCAGGTACCGACTTCACCGCCTGGGGTAAGCCACGAACAATGCTGCCACAACCTGGTACGCCACACTTGAACCCCCCCGATATGATGGCGGGGCACAATGTCAACCTCAATATTGGTAGGCTAACACTCATCTCTCAATATACATTGACTTTTGACAGTCTCATAACCCACCACTATGGCTGACTCTCATATGAGCCACGACGAGGTGAGTCTGCATTGCCTTTTCCATATGAAGAGACCCGGACGATCGATCGTCTAGCAGCTCTGTTTCTGACATCATGACAGTTCTTCGCCAAGTTGGGTGAGCTCTTCAATCATCGCAAGGGCAGTGACCATGGCGCCATCTACTTGAGCCAGAAGCGACGTACGTATATATACCTGCCGTATCTCTCATCCCGCTAAGGAACCTCTCAGTCACCTACGGCCAAGGCATCCCTAGTCCCTCAGAAGAAGAACCCTCTCCAGATATTCACCCTGGCAAGCCTCTGCCCCTCATCATCAGGGCAACTAATGGCAAGGGCAAGAAGGATCGCTCCAACAAAGCTAAGCTTTCAACAGTCGTCAACCCCGAGGATCTGGAGGCTTTCTATGTGCGGTATGCCGATGTGTGCAAGACTGGCATGACAGCCTTGAAGCCTAGAGACAGAAGCAAGAAGAAGGCCAAGGCAAAGAAGAAGAAGGCTGCGGCATAAACGATTTTCTCTTCACAGTTCAAATTTTGGGGTGTCAGGCTTCAAAGGTTAAGGTTATATCATGGATTAATGAATTATCATGTTATGCGATACCCAAACACGTCTCCAAGCCACCATGACTTTGAATTATTTCTACAAAAGGAAGAGTAAGTATTACACGGAGCTGCATTACAATCCAATTCCGTCAGAAGCGTATGCACATTAGGCAAATCAAGCAAAGTTAGGAAAGGGGCTAAACCCTTTAGCACACCTTGCCTGAGCTGAGCTGTCCTCGGAAAGCGCCAGGAACAGCAAGGCTGGAGTGCGAGTCGGCGAAGAACTTCTCGGGGTTCTTCTCAATCTGCTTGAGAGTGAAGCCGACACCAGTGTCTTGGCCGTTCTGAATCACACCGGTGCGGAATGGGCCCTGAAGACAGCCGACAGCGTTGCGGCTCTTCTCGTCGCCGACGGGGTTGGGGAAGGCAATGCTAATACCAAGTCAGCGCTTCATGGTTCCAATCGTGTATAGGTCCGCGTTATCAACTTACCGTGGAGGCCCCGACTTGCCCTTGACAGCCTCGTGGATGTGGGTGGCAGTGTTGGCGGGAGACTGGTAGTCACCTCGGAAGCCATACAAAGTGATGTTGTAGCAGATGACATCTTCGTTCGAGTTGATGCCAAACTTGAAGAGACCCTTGCTACCCTCCAGTCCGCCAGTGTACTTGTTGTCTGCATCGACAACCTGATCAGGGGTAGCAAGAACTTCCCAGATAGAAGTGAAAGTGAAAGGGATACCACCCTTGGGTTTAAGGAGACCAAGGACGCGCTTCTCGTGCTCCATGTCAGGAGTTGGCGAGGCAGCAGCGAGGGTGCTGAGAGCAACGGCAAGGAGAGAGAACTTCATGTTTGCAGTGGATTGGGCTGGAAATGTAGGACAGAGGAATGATATTAGAGATTAGTGTAAAGTTGCTCTGCGAGTGAATGCTGATGAGACTGGTAAAGACTTTCAACGAGGAGAGTAGATGTTTTATAGACATTTCACTACACGATGACGACTCAACAAAAACTCGATTGGGCGCATTGTAACAACGTCATTACAGCATTTGATCATAGTATCGTGAGGCCCCTGGGCAAGCCTCTAATCCATGGTAACATACACCAAGGATTCCGGCTAACAAGTCGCCAAGTAGAATAGTTCGGTGCCCGGGTACGCCAGTGTAATCAAACAATGTAGGGAGATATCACTGAGGTATTCGACCGCATACGACGTATGGGCAAAGCCGTATTCTTTCCAAGGTGCCTGAGCGACACCTCATCCAGAACTTATTGGGATGACTTACCAAGCATCTTGGGGTTGAACTAACCTATCACACAGCCACACGGCAGAGCAATGCCAAGAGATCTTGATCTACCAAACAACACACAACAACGGGTCCATCTGGTCAATGGGAGATGCTTTCTTAAACCGGTTACGTATACGAGATGCAGTGGTAGACATAGCTCCCGTGTAGCTCTGCACCAGTTAACATTGGCGAACGACCACCTCCGTCAGCCCAGACTTGGTACTCACCAACTTAGATGAGGTAGTACATCTGGCGAAGCTCCAACCTACTCTGAGCACGGTAGAGATACTCGTTATTCTCCTCTTGGTCAAAAGTAAGGCTGCCAAGGTGTCTTGGCATGTACGAGGAGTAAGACCACGGATGCGCCAGCTTCCGACGCACGACGATCGCTAAGACAAGCTTATTTCGAAGCTTAAACAACAACCTCCGCTATTGGCCGATTACACGTTGATCTGGATCAAGAGGTAATTGCGCAGCACAGCGAGGCACTTGCCCAACGAGTAGTGGGACTGGGCAAGGGAGAATCGGGAGAATGGCTCCCACTTTGAGCTTTGAGGAGGAATGACTATGAGCTTGGCAGATGTCGATCGAAGAAGCTCTAAGGCTACGGCAAGTTGATGATCCGGCTTGGAACACTAACAAATTCAAGAGGCCACGCACACTCGTGCGAGACAAACACTTATGTACGTTGATCGTTCGATGCTGGTGGCCGAAGACTATCGGACCTCTCATTTTCAAACCCGCTTGTCTCGGTAACCTTCATTCCTGAACCTACCGAATACTCATCGTCAGGGGCCTGCTTGTTGTCCAAGTTCCGGGAACTACCTAGCAATTACCTTTCACCTTTGATTCTGGACTTTCCAATTGTCGAGTTGCATACTGAAAGAACGACGTTGGCAAAGAGTCCGTAGAGTTGGGAACCGAGAATGCATACCCTCAGTGTTGGATCTCGATCCCTCTCTAGGTAGGCCATAGGTTATTGCTGCTTGAAGAAAGTACATGTCAACTCCAAGCCGATATAACCCTGGTAGCGAACAAGAGGGCAGCGAATCATCTCCAAGCCATGGCTTCCAAAGCATAGCCCAGGCCGTACTTATCGTCCTCTTGTACGTTTGAACTAACTATACCAAATCACCCCAACGCCGATATCCACCATGCAGTTTTATGTGACTATGCTTTACCTTTACCTTTACCTTACCATTGCCTTCACCTTCACTTTCACTTACATCGTCGCCCGATCGGCGGACTTTCATGCCCCAAGACGCTACGCATGTCCGTTGAAGTCCTACGCTCCCCTTCACCGAGACCACCTGCCATCGTTCTTAAAAACCTTCGCATGATTACTCGACATACATTCTAAGTAGAGTTCTGTTGTTTCCTGGGAAGCCAACAGCCATCTTTTCCTTCATTGACAATGAGCAACCCTATAGTTGATAACCGCGTGCGTTTGACCGGTCATCTGGGTGTCAACGGTGGGGTCATTCGGTTCTGTATGGTAAGCCCATCATAAAATCCTCCCTCGCTCCCAGCTTATTAGAGACTAAGTCATCGACTTATTCTCCAAGGCGATAGTGACTTCGACCCCCTATCCGTGAGTTAACATTCCACCGTTGATAAACCCCAACTTTTGCTGCTCATGTGGAAAACGAAAGGTACCAAATAACAAAACAACCAGATATAAAAAGCGTTGTGTAGGTGCAGACGGTCGCCGCCGCCAAGACAAAAGTCGACCGTAACATAGCTGCATGAAGTTCAGTGCAAATGGACGTCCTCCTCTTACATGATCTGATCCTGGGTCAATCCGCCGTGGGGATCTGTGTCCATGACGTCGTTTCCGCCCTGGTTCAGATACTTCACAAAGCTCAGGTTGAGAGGACGGCCACCATACTGGTAGCCTTGAAACTTGGCAATGGCAGTCTCCGCAGTCTCGGCTGAATCAAAACGAACCACACCAGTACCACGAGAGCGGCCACTAGGCTCGTACTGGATCTCAGCTTGCTCAACCTTTCCGATGGTGGTGAACAGCTCAACCAGGTCGTCGTTGCTGGTCGACCAGGGTAACTGTAAAAGATCAGCACAGGAACAAATGGGCAGGAAGTATGGGAAAGTCTCACGTTTCGAACGTAGATGATTTCCCCCCTCTCGGTGCCGGCGGTAGCAAAGTCAGTGAAAGGGTTAGGAGGGACGGAGCTGGCAGGGGGCTCGAAACCTGGGCCGCCAGGAGCACCTCCACCGAAGCCTCCACGACCAAAGCCGCCTCCAAAACCTCCACGCCCTCCGCCAAAACCACCGCGGCCTCCAAATCCTCCTCCAAATCCTCCGCGCATACCACCGCCATAGCCACCTCGGCCACCGAAGCCCATGCCAGGTCCGCTGCCGGCATAGCGGTCCTCGCGGACTTCAATAACACGACCTTGCCAGTCATAGCCATTGAACTGCTGAATGGCGTTGCGGGCATCATCTGGGCTCTCAAAGACGACAATGCCAGAACCCTTAGGGCGACCATCAGGTCCGATGTGTACATCAGCTCGAATCACGGCGCCGTTTCGGGCTATATGAAGATTAGATCCAAACCGCCCAATCATGTGTTCAAAATGAGACGAATCAAGACATACCTGCTTGACGGAACAAGTCCTTCAAATCCTGCCAGCCAACATTGAAAGGAAGCTACTACATGTCAACACACATCCACAACTTACGGACAAATCGGGGTTGAACAAACGTTGGCCACATAGATCTGACGGCCGCCACCTCCAGCACCACCACCAGGTGCGCCGCCGCCGTATCCAGGGTTGAAGCCACCGGGCATACCACCACCTTGGCCGCCGCCGCCGAAGCCGCCACGGTTTCCGCCAGTTGCTCCGATGAATCGAGGTTCAGCTTCTCGGTCCTTCAGATTCTGTCAGCAAGATGCCCACGCCCAACTTGGAAGTTTTTGACTTACCTCACGCACGTAGACTAGACGACCCATGAGGTTCTGGTTGCTGAGCGTGGCAACAGCCGCTTGGGCTTGCTCCCGAGTAGCATATTCCACAATACTGGATAGGTTAGCAACGCCATAGGCTTCGTGGAGGAAATCGACTTACCCGCATCCCTACAATTAACCAAGGACAACGTCCCACCCGTCAACCCAACCATCCATAAATGCTAAGAGGGAATGAAGAGCCACAAAGGAAAGCCAACCAAGGGAAAAGAAAATCATGCGATGAAGCCCACCTTCGACATTCCATTGGGAAGCAAGAGCACGTCGGCAAAGAGCACCTCTCCAGCTATACCATTTCGTCAGTCCCAGTTCCACCTGCATTCCGCGGCATTGAAAGCCTCACCCTGTCTCATGAAGTCCTTGAGATGGTGCCACTTGACATCGTACGAGAGGTTGCCGACGTAGACCCGGCGATCCTGCTGGGAGGTTTCGCGAATATTATTCATCATTTGTTCTCGAGCAACGGCTCTTTCTTCGTAAGATCGGTGCGGTGCCTGTCCACCGTATCCAGCACTTTGTCCTCCGCCTGGTGCGCCTGTGCTAGTCATGGGCGAGCGATCACGGTTTCGTCGATATTCGTCCCGGCTTCCTGATCGGCTGCGAGGAGAGTAGGAGCGGCGTCGATGTGACCTTTCAGGGCTTCTGGATCGTCTGCGGGGAGATCGTGACCTCTCACGCTTGAGCTTGTTAGCAGGTAAAAGTACAAGTTGTGATTCCATGCTCGGGTGCAATTATGGTGAGATAGAGAGCGCTGGTGCTGTGTAGACGGAGGGTTTTGTTGGACTGAGATAAGCCGGATACATGAGGTGTGCGCGCGAAGTTGAGTTTGAATCACTGCACCTGCCGGCAGCCGCTGGCACTGTCAACAGGCAAGACGGTAGCCGTCTGCCAAGAAGAGCAGTGCCTCTCCAATCAAATGCTTCCTGACATCTTGAATGGGAAAGTGCAAAAGTAATTAAAGCGCGCCGCGACGGCCGATTTCGGACGAAAGGAGCTAATGCGAGCTTCTTTCTTTCTAATGTTGATGTTGCGATCAAGGTGCTCGGGTAGCAGAGGCCAAACGACCGAAGCGGCGACCGAAGATCGCAACATCAACAAGCGCGGGGGAGCGCACAAACTCGGCACAGCGATAAAGCCAATTGCGCCAACAGACAGGTAATCTCAACAAGCAGCGCAGCTCGAGGCCAGGTTGCAAGTAAGTCAGGAAATGAACATAGGTTACTTACGGGTCGATAAGTATCACCGGAATCAGCTATAGAAAGGTGAGCGTCAGAATAAGAAAATGTCAAGAAAGGATAAACCTCTGCGTAAGATGCGCAACGGTGGAAAATGGTGAGGAGAGGAAGAGTGGTTGAAATAACAGGGAGTGAGGGTAGCTTGGTTGAGGTAGCCAGACGAGGTCAACCTGTCTAGTGGAGGGGTGGTGGCAGAGTCGAGTGGACCTTGGCGGAAGATGCAGGTAAGGGGGCTCGATAATGCAATGCAATGGATGGGGAAAGACGACGCGAGAAAGCAGAGGCGGCTGGAGAGGTCTGTTGGAGTGGAATGAGGGACCTCGGAGGCTGCATCAAGCAAGAGGTGGTATCACATTGATTGATGAAGACACTCCAAGGAGTGGGAGCGCATGCGCAGATACAACAACAACAACAACAAACGATGCAAGGCACAGCAGGAACAGACAAGGCTTGAGAGCACGTTCAAGATCTGTTGTGTTCGGGCTTTGGGATGAGGATGCTCAGATCATGGATAGACTTGGGCTCAACCAGGCTCCAGGTACGATGGACAGGTTGGGGCAGCCGACTACTGCCAGAGTCCGCCGAGCCTCGAGGGGCCATTGAGGGCAATGGGTACAGTACTCTCGAGCAGAGACGGCAAAGGAACGGCACGCACGTTGCCTCGATGGGCGCAGACGCGTGTGTCTATGGCCAACCACGGTGATATGAAAGAGCAGCTATGGCCGCGCATGATATAAAACCGCGATACGAGGAATCAAGCAAGAAACAAATATCTTCAACTTACCCATTGTGACTGCGGGTTGAATTGTGTGCGTAGTACGTCTGGACGTACAGAGAGAATGCTCCTTTTTGGATGGGGTGGGTGGCCTTGTCGCGTAATAAGTTGGTAAGGTACGGAGTAGGTAGGTAGGTTGTGAGTGACGAAGGACGGACGGGTGCGAGTTCGGACAGTAGACGAACGGGCGCGACCGGTTTCTAGGAGAGGTAGGTCGCGGCGTAGAGAAGCGGAGACGGGCCGTAGGTGTCCACGTTTCGTAAGGCAAAGTAGGTAGTGGAATATTAGGATGGTGAGTGATCGATGAACGAGGATAGGCAGCTATGGGGGCGAAGAGGACGGGCAGCTAGCTCGGCAAGGTACACACTACCAGGCTACCAGGGCAGCAAAGCCAAAACCAGATAAGCTGATGGAATCTACGGTCAGTCAACCAAACAATGGCGATTGTAGCATTGAAAAATGCACGACACGGATGAATCACACAAGTTGCGTGGACTGGGCTGGGCTTAGACTTGCTTGGGCTTGGCTGGCTGGGCTGAAAAGGGCTTCGGCGTGCGGCGTGGTGGTACTAGATACCGACTTCTGGGAATGGTCTGGTTTGGTTGATCGACTTTTTTCTTTCGCCTAGACGGGAGAGTGTCGAGTTTGGTGGCTTTCGAGGGGTCTTGAGGGACTCAGCGATGGAGAGACAACGGCAAAAGGAAGGCGAATGTGGCTTTTCGGTGCCTGTAGCTCTTTAGTGCTGACTTTCAAGGTTCTTGCTCTCTCCCTCTTCTTGTGTCGTAAAAAGAAAAGAACGCGTTGGGTGAGAGATGAGAAGAGACCAGGCGACGAATGAGGACACGGAGCCAGGGTAAGACCAGGGACAGCGGACGTGATGGGTTCCACATTTAAAGCTTACCGGACATGAGCATGATAACACGAGGTACCGTACAAGTTACGTTGAAAGTTTGGTGTATGCTCTACAAAGCATAATGCCGGAGATATACTACATGCAGCTGTATTATTGACTCCTCAATACCTAGGTAGCCTCTAACCTTACTGAGAACAGTGTTGCTCCTTCCACGTTGCGTGAAGAAAAATCTTTACGGATATAATAGGAGGCATAGGAAGGCAGAACAAAAGCTCTAGTAGGTAGAGGTTAATTCATTGATAAGTGTCAGGTACCTACCTTAAACTTCTATCTCACATCCCGCACGGATACTGAGGTGCTTCTCACTGTCTTGTTCTTCTTCATAAAGCTGATTGTTGTATCGAGCCTCGGGCAATCCTTTTCCAGTCAACCAACTACCTTACCTAATTGCTCTTGTCTTGAACCCAACGGTTTCGAACTGACAGTCAACCTCGTCGCCCACCCCAGCCGATACTACACTACACTGCAACTCGAAGCTGGCGGATATATCAATCGCATATGTGAAAGACTGGCGTCTGTCTTCAACCAAACTCTCTATCAATACTTATTAGTTTTGTAAGCAATTTGTGATAAACTCTGGCTTCATATAGTGGACCATCTCTGTCTGCACGGCGCTGCAATGTGCTGCAAGCGGACTGATATTACAGTAGTGCAGGTAAATATCCTTGCCTGCATTCTTCAGGGTTCGCCCACCATCCGTTCTCCATCGGTTGATTGATTGCAGTTTGCAAATCGCCGCGCCGTAGTCTTCGAGTCTCCCGTCTACCCGAGACCCAGCATCGGTAGTCGAAATTGCATTGATGCCAGGTTTCACCACCCAACCTGATGAGATCCTAGACCAGCCATTGGGCTACGTTTCTCACGCCTGTTGGGCTCAAGTGCACTAGCAAGTACCAGGAACAAGGAGAAGTGTGCTTGCACCATCAGGGATCTGTTGTGCTTGGGTTATTGTCAACTTGAGGGATGAGGTTCTTTGACTCCATATCTACAACTTGGATCTGTCTTGCTTTTACCGTTACCACATAGTCTATGCTGTTGGGTTGACTTATACGAGAGGCGGGAATGCATCACTCATTTAAGCCGCCATTTTCGGACAACTATGAGGGTGAGCTCTTGCGCTCCTTATCCTCCTCTACAAGGCACTTTATCAATCCTTGTGGCCTCTACCCAACACCAGCTGCGCACTCAGCGTCTCATTCATCAGCCTGCATTCTCACCTCATGCGTATGCTTGCTCAGTATCACTCACATCGAGTGAATATCAGAGCACGGCAGGACAGTTTAACAAGGCGCTTTCGAAACTGTGTCAACTTTGTTGGCAAGGCCTGCGTAGCTGAATGTATGAAACCAAGACTGTGATTGGCCCGCGCAACTTCTACCTTGACCTCGCTACAAAGACTTTCGTGGTTACACAACAGCCATCGCGCCAAGTTGCGGGACAAGCCAGCCAATAACTTCCGCTTTATCAAAGTCAACCCCCTACAACGTGTTGAGGATCAGGGTTGTTAGCTTTTTTGTCTCATCAATCTCACTCTTTTCGCCAGGTTCGACATGCCAGTCTGTCGGACTGGTAAGAGTGAGCTTTTGACATCCCTTCCACGGCACGTTGCATCTAAAGCAAGGATACGGAGTCCATATACAGGCTTTGCCCGAACACTTGTCGTCGTTGTTGTCAACTCCTCTGGTATGGGCTCCAACAAGCGCCGAGGTTAGAGAAGACTGGAGATGATAGGAAACGCTGCTCGATGCACGATGCATATTGTACGAGGGGCAAGCACTCAACACCCATACAGCACTCTAACTAAATAGCAAGGGCCTCTTTTGTCTTCTGTGCAAATGCAAAGAACTGAGATCTCGATACTTTAATAACGCATATCACTGCAGAGCACAGGACCAACAACCAACAACCCACAAGCCCAGAGATTCTGGCAATGAGTCCGTCTCCGATCATCAAGGTTGTTAGCGGATCCCAGATAATGCATCTAACGACGCTCAGACCGTTAGCAGCACCCTATGTGGAGCAGCTACAGCACGCACTTCCAGCCTACAGTCTCCACGACATCTGCCTTGTTGCCTTGAAGGGCGGGACATACAGATAAGGCCAGAGGACGATATTTGTCCATTTTCTCCGACGGAAATGCAGCAGAGCATCACGATCTGCCTTGAGACCTATATGTTGCGGTAGGAAGCATGTACATACTCCGTATGAATAACTAGAGTTAATATGGTCAGATCAACTCCAGGGTTCCTACTTCTCCAGGCAACCCAGACGCGAACCTGTTATATGGCGAGGGTCCTCCGGAACATTAAGAACGAATCCGCACTAGTGAGACAAGGTCTGATCCAGGAAAGGGCTTGGTACCAGGCAGTTTATATCGTTTACAAGCATATCACACTGGAGCCAGCATTGTACACCTGGGAATGAGAGGAAGTGAAAGCACGACATTCTACCACCGGAACCCCGCCATCTGTTATGCACGAGTCCCTTGGTAACTCCAGCAAGATAGCAAGACTCTGCCCAGTGTCGTCTGAGACTGAACATGAGGCTAATTCTTGCTTATCCGACTCCCGAAGCCCAGAATGTCTAGGTACACGCTTCAGCACCGTGATTCAACGGAATCAAAGCTCAGACATTGTATGTATATTGATCGCGTTCAACTCTAGTTCGCACCACATGAGGCATTTTATATGGACAGTTTCACGAACCTGTGCAATATCAATGCCGTGCCAATACCTGTGGTTTGAGTATCGTATTGTATCAGTCAGCTGCTCTAGCCTGCATCTGCAACTAGGTTAGTATAATATACTAGGTAAGTTAATCATGAAAGTGCAGTACGTACCCTTTGACAACATCTGCCGATCCGGTACGTACGTGCGTGCGTGCATCGGGCGGAACTAAACCCGCCGTAACAATCGACAGCTTCCGGGGGTGGTCCAGGCGCTTCCGCCGCGGTCCACTCTACTAGTAGCTGGGGCAAAAGGATAATATGATTGGTCAAGACGCTAAAGCATCTAAAACAAATCGCAAACGTCAACACAACATCAAAAAAACGACACATTTTGATGAAGCCGGAATCTTCATCAAGACTAACTCATAGGTACCTTACCTTGCCAATATCATTCAATATGTCGACGTCTATGAGAATCCTACCAAGAGCATCCTTGCGTACTTCGAGGCTGACACAAAGCTTTGCCCGCCGACCCTTCCACTCATACGATCACCCACCACCACCAGGAGCATTTGGCGATGCTGAAAAGTCCATCCTCGCTGCGGCTTATAAACACGTCCCGGAACATGGTTTCTCACAAAAGGCTCTTGGCTGCGGTGCAAGAGACGCTGGATACCTTGACATTAGCGCGAGCGTCATCCCCGACGGTGCCTTTGGCCTGATTCGATATCATCTTATTACCCAGCGAGAGGCCTTAGCAGCTCGAAGCCAAGAACTATTTCCCGATCCCAACCAGCCTGGTATCTCGGCGAGAGTGGAAGAGTTGACGTGGGAGAGACTAATGGGTAACAAGTTGGTTTTGGATCGTTGGCAAGAGGTAATGTATATGTGCCCTGGCTTTCATGTTATAACTTACTTACGATTCCGCTTTACAGGCATTAGCCGTTATGGCTCAGCCAAGTTACGTCCCCGATGCCATAAAGGAGCTAGCAAAACTTTCCGATGAAATCTGGTTCCTTGCCGGTGACAAGGCTGTCGACCCTTCATGGTACACCAAGCGTGCCACCCTCTCCGTGATATACAGCACAAGCGAGCTATTCATGACCAACGACCGGTCCCCTGGTTTCTTCGAGACAAGGCAATTCCTTCAGCGAAGATTAGGCGAGGTCAAGTCCGTCGGCGGTATGGTCGGATCGTTCGGTCAGTGGGCCGGTTACACACTCAGCGCTGGTGTGAATATACTAAGGAGCAAGGGCGTCAGAGTTTAAGGGGGCTGACCAGAAAGGAAGATATAGTTGTAAAATAATGTATGAGACGTGTGTAACATTATCTATGAATAGAGGCCTCAGAAGGCGCATGGTGTAATGACATCTAACGCTGGCGTTACCTGAGGGCCAAGGCGAGGCATTGCTCAAATCATCCATTCCGACAAAGTACGCTAGTATCACTCCTAACAAACTCCACAATGCTCAAGTGCTTTTGTCTGCCCATCCTCTAAGCGCCTCCATAAAAATCCATGTTCCGCATGACGCCCAACTCCAAGATGCCCGTCTCAAGTATACTACATCGTTTACTGGAAATTGTCAAGGGTACGTTGACGAGGGTCCGTTAACCTGAAAGGAGTCATCAGTACTGAATCTTGCAGTAAATGAGGAGATACGAACCGAATGATCTTGACGTCTTTGTCTAATCGTGCCCGACCTTCGATAGCATTAGGGGTAATAAGGATGTACTGTCGCGAAACTGAACGACGGGCAGCGTCCACCTACACAGTCTCTGTTAGCTGCTTTCAATCTCTTCCATGTACGGGTACCAAAGCTACTAACCAGCATATTCGTGCTGATGGCACGATTCACATTGTCCATAAAGACGTCAAACTCGTCAAGACAACGGATAGGCGAGCCAATCGCCTCCCAAACTGATAGAAGCATGCAAATAGATGAAAATGACTTTTCACCACCTGATAGAGTCTTCGTATTCCTCCCAGCTGAGCTTTTACGCGTCTCATCTGGCTCAATCTGGAGAAAGACCTTGCGAGCTTTATGGTCGAGGTCGATTTTGCCACGGAAACCTCGCTCACTGAGAAGCATATTGAACTGGATGCGAATTCGTGCACTGATCTGCCGCTGAAATTTACGCCAGAGTTCTAGGCGAGTCCCAATAGCACCTTTGAGAGCCTTGATTGTATCATCAAGATCCTGTGTCTGTCTCTGAACGTCTTCAAATTTCTCCTGAGCTTCTTGTGCGCGGTCGTAAATCTGTTGGTCTGATGCTCCGAGTCGTGACTCTCTCTGCTTGATTTGTTCCCGAATTTTGGTGTATTTCTGCTCAATGCTGCTGTGTGTCTCGTTATCCGGAATGTGAACTCGCTCCGGTGCTGTTTGCCTGGCCTGCTCTATGAAGTCGGCAACTTCTGCAGCCTTCCTATCCCTCTTTTCCTCGGCACGTCGCCGTTCGTTTCTGGCGATGTCAAGAATCTCAAAAGCACCATTCTTCTCCGCTAGAATCGACTTCCTCATGGTTTCAGCTGTCGCAACCTTCTGCGCTGCTTTGTCGACTCGGTTTTGCCAGTCCTCTTGCTCGTTCTTTTCCTCCTCAAGCTTTAACCGGGCTGTCTCGGTCTTTTGCTTGAGATCTCGCTTCGCCAGTCCCATTTCACCATACTGGTTTCCGAGCTGCTCCTCCTCGGATCGTCTGGACTCGAGCTCGGCTCGCAATATGTTGAGTCGGTCATCAACGCCATCGAATGCATCCAACTCCATTTGCACACGTTCCATGTCAGCTTGCGTTCTACGAAGATCGCCTTCATACCTCTTGGCATTTTTCCGTTGATTATCAAGCTCTGTTCTGCATCGCTGAACTGCTTGTTGAGCCTGACGCTCGTCGCGATTGATCTCAGCCATTTCTTGACCCAAGTGTTTGAGGTTTTCTTCTTGGATCTCAACCTGTTGACCTGCATCTGTTTGCATCCTAGGACGCATCGTGTATGGTGGGACTGGACTTGTACCAACAGATCCATTCCGGTTGGTGAGTCTGAGGCCCCATCCTCGCTTCCCACGACCATCGTGAAAACAGAGACAAGCACTCACGTTGCGCGGAGCCGCACCTTCAACCATGACCCGTTCAGCTTCGACTCGATCACGAATGAGAATGATTTTCTCGATTTGGTTGCTGATAATGAGCTGCGATCGGACAATGTCGTCGTCGAACTGAAGAACGCTCAACATAGTATCAAATCTAGGATCAGGCTCCTGGTTACTAGTGTCAATCCTGCCTCCATAGGCAATGTAGATTGGAGGCTGTCTTTTCAGGCGAAATCGACGCATCAAATTCGCGAGTCTCGTTTGATCCGATTTACTCCTGACAACGAACGCGTTGAGTCCTTCACCGAGTGTTCGCTCTAGGATCCCTGACCATTCCGGCTTCGATAGTCGGATATGCGCTCCAATAGGTCCGACAGGTTTCTGTTCCCATCCTCTCTCATTCTCAATGGCTTTGACGAGGTCCTTGATCTCTCTGTCATAACCATCGAAACGACCTCCAGTAGCAGCCTTGAGTTCTCGAACTTGTTGCTCCACGGACACGATCTCTTTACGTTTGAGTTCTTTGTTGTGTGAAAGTCTCTTGAAGTGTTGCTCAGCCTCGCCAAGTCGCGCTGTAAGGTCAGGAAGCTTGTTTTGAATTTCCGCTATCTGTTCCTTCAAGAGCTGTTCCCTCTTTCGAGCAGTTTCCAGCTCGTTGTCCTTTTGTGTGCGGGCATTTCCTGTTGATTCGCCTAGCCGGCGTTCTTCTTCTTGGATCTTGCGCTGGCAGGCCTTCATATCGTCTTTGGCTGTCTTCAGGCGTTGGTAGGCATCGCGTTCCTCCATGAGCAGCTCTGACTCCTCCTTTTGAGCCTTTCGGTAAGCAGCTGTGGCGTTGTCGATGCGTTCTTTGAATGCATCTCGATCACTCTCAATCTCTTCCTTTGCCTGCCAAAGCCTCTCGATCTTCCCGTTGATATTCTCAAGGGCTTGGGTCGATGATTCGCATTTTTTTTCCGCCTCGGTTATGCTCTCAGTCCGTCTAGTGATTTCCTTTTCACAATCCTCCAGGAGACGTTCCTGCTCGACGACCTGAGACCAGACCAGTTGATTAATGTAATGCCGCGCCTTTTCGCGAAGATTCTTGTTCTTTTGCGCGGCTTCGGCAAGCCGGCGTGCGGCTTCCGACTCTTTTTTAACCTCTTCGATCTTGGTATTTAAATCATCTCTGAGTATGAGGGTCTTGTCAAGCGTATCTTGAGACATCCTGTAGTCGTTGTCCAACTGCTCTAGCTGTACACCAGACACGAAATACTTGTACTTCTGGGCTGGAGTCGCCGCGTTGAGAAACTGTCGCGCGTTGTCCTGTGACAGAACGGTGAGGGGATTACCGATTTGTAGTGCGTACCATTCTGATATCTCATCTACCTCCTGCTTCTTGGTTGAGATGATTCTACCCAGGGCGCTCTTGATCTTGAAACCACTACTCCCCGATTTAGAGAAATGGCGCTCAACAATGATGGTTTCGCCATAGATATCAGGCTGGTAGGCATCTGAGCCGGCATTCTTGATCTTGACGACCAAGCTACCCTGCTCGCAACCCTCCTTGACAAAGGACTTGAGACTTCCACCTCGGTTGGTATCGCTAGCCTTGCCACCCAGACAAAGCGTTAGTGCGGTTAGAACAGCACTCTTTCCACTACCATTCTCTCCGACAATGAAGTTGATCAGTGGCCCTAGGTCGACATGTAATCGCTCATGGCACATGAAGTTAAAGCAGGTAATGCTCTCGATGATACCACTCTCAGATACCACATTGTTACCAAGATTGATGACCCGCTTGGCGAGCTTCTGAGTCGCTTGCTGGTCGTCCCAGTCAGCGTGCTCTAGATGTTTGAAGCCATTGTCTCGCATGATCTCGTATTGTGTCTGCGGTGGTGCGGCCATATTTCTGCGGTCTTCGTCATCTTCGCTTTGGTCACTCGGCGTGTTCTCCCTTTGAGGGATTCCCCTCGTCTGGCTGTCGTCTACGGTTACTCTGGCACGCTTTCTCTGTGATAGTACATGAATTAGATGGCATGCTGCATGGGGGCGGTTGGGGTGTTCCTTACGGTATCTTCTCTCGAGAAGTTAGATCGCGCTTGTCGTACATCTACTATGACATCGTCCTCTTGTTCAACGTCTCGCCGGGATCTCTTGGTGGGTGCCATGGCTGCTATGCGCACGGCAGCCTCGTGATAGGTCGATTGGTAGGGAGGTTGTTTTGTTTTGTTGTATGGGAATCGATATAGGTTCTTTGGTATAGAGAATTGTTTGAAGAGTGTCGAGAACAAGAGGCGACAAGGACTGTTCAATCTGTATTACTAAAAATTGTTGCGATCAGACATGGTCAAAGAATGGCAGTTGCATCTGAAGGGAAGTATCCCACTATACGCGTCTGGGGTGAACGGGACGTGACAAGCGTGTCTTATAGTGGGGACCTTGTCCAGAACGGGGCTAGCGCAGATCTGCCTGCCGTAATTGACACATAATTCCAACATCGTCGTAACCTGCTTACCCGGTAGCTTTCGTGTATAAATAAACTCAGAACCCCCAACCTAAGCCTCCCTCGACAACTCATCCGGAGATGCAGTTTATTGATGGCATCGCACAAAAGCCATGTCTTTCAGGTCGGCAATTATAGAAGAAGAGGAATTCCCTCAACAAAAAGGCAATGCAGAAGAGGCAAACTTCAAGAATCAACTACCAGATAATTGTGTCGAATATCTTCTTTTTTTCATAGACCCTCAAGTCGATGTCCGCAAACAACTTGCACAAGTCGAGAATATCCGAAAGGCGGCTATAGAGCTTGCTGTAACACTTACTAAAGACTACATATGGCAAAAAGATGAATTCAATCTGACTCTAAAAAACGAAAACGGTGAGTGTCATCCTTGCAACGTTCACCACTTTCAAGATACCTACTAACACCTTTGTCAGGACTGCTCTACCTCCATGGTATCACGGATTATAGCGATGCCGTAGAAGACGAATGGCTCATCGTATACATACTAAGAGAGCTAGCAAAGTCCCACCCCAACCTCTGGATTCGAGTATTTGATACAGACGGCGAGTTCCTCCTGGTCGAAGCAGCCAATGTGCTGCCCAGATGGCTGAACCCTGAGATTGACAACAACCGAGCCTGGATCAACAAAGGAAACCTTCTTCTTATCCCCGTCAAAGATGAAAAGGGCCTTAGAGCTCGCAATCTTGAATTACCAGATGCAGTCCAAGTGATTAAAACGAAACGCGATGCACTTGTTCACTCAGGTTTTGTCGAAGCCGAAGCCTTCTACAGACTTGAAAAGTACCCAGGGCAGATCAGTGAATCTCTACACCATTCTCTCATTACGATACCGAGGAAGTTAGCATATGTCCTCCACTCCCTCCCTAAATCGGTTGCACCAGCAGTCGAAGAATTCTATCTCCGGGACCCGATAGCCTTGAAACGTATCATCTCACCTACCCAACCATTAATATTCCCTCCAGAGGATCTCATCACAGTATCTGTCAGATTTAGCAAGGTACTTTTCTCTCAGTTACGATCCCAACGGTTCGATGCCCCGCCTAGCTGGAGCGAAGTCCTCCGGAAAGCGCAGAAAGAAGCACCTTCAGGAGAGGCAGACACAGTCATGGCGAGATTGGATATTGGGATGAAGCTCACATGTGGATTCGAAATGCTGGCTGCAAAGGCTGAAAAGAGCAAAATCAGAGTTGTACGTGAGCTTGCTATCGAACTTGAGGATCTCGCAGAGGATGGCAACGAGGCTCTCCCTTCAGATGAAGACATTAAATCATGGAAGGATCACGATCGTGATGACAGCGAAGCATGGATGGACATCAACTATCAAGACTTCGAGAAGGAATTGGACGGCAAAAGAGAGAACGCTTCCTCCAACTCCAAGTCAGGCTTTGGAGATGCGAATACTCAATCCGATCTTCGCAAGATTGTGTCTCGCTTTGAGGCATTTCTGAATGATGACAGTGCTGGAATGGACGGCGCAGAACTTGATGAAATGGATTACGATGATGATGATGACGACGACGAATTCGACGAAGACAGCGAGTCTGAGGACAAGGAGGTTAGCTTTGACGAGGAGGAGTTCGCTAGGATGATGAGAGAAATGATGGGTCTACCATCCATAGGCTCAAGCACAAGCATGGCAAAGAAGACCGCGAATCAGCCCAAACCCCCTGTAATTGACGAGGAGGACGAAGAGATCCAGAAGCTCACCACGGAGTTCGAAGCAGAGCTCAACAAGCATGGTGCGCTCAAGCTTGACCCTGGCGAGAAGCAAACCCGTCTAAAGGATACAACTCAAAAAGAGAGAGAGAGTAGCCTAGCGGACATCAAAGAAGAAGAAGATAACAGCGATGACGAAGTCGATATTGACTACAACCTGGCAAAGAACTTACTCGAAAGCTTCAAGAGCCAGGCTGGTATGGCTGGGCCGACTGGTAACTTATTAGGTATGATGGGCTTTCAACTACCACGAGACGAACAAGATGAGAATGAAAAGGAGGATGAAGAGACTGGCAATGGTTCTACAAAAGGGAAGGGAAAAGCAAGAGCATAGTTTGTCGATGGACATGTTGCTCATTTTATTCACGAGATATAATGCTTTAGTAGGGTGATCATAATATATGTCTATTCGTGTATTACTCGTATCGCTCACCAACAGCTAGTGGCCTGTAAATATGATCGTTTATAATCAAGGTTCGCTATCTTCGTCGCTCTCCTGTCCGGAGCGCGGTCTCTTCGCAGGGGACATCTCACCACTCATACGCCTACGCCGCTGCTGGCCCCGATCGTCAAGTTCTTCAAGCCGAGCCAGCACATTGCCGAGATGTTTTCGAGCTGCAAGTTCTCGCCTGCTGCTGTCGGTCTGCGGCCTGTAGTACTCTCCCACCAGAGTGACTACGGCGTGATAGCACTCGTAGAGCAGCATGCGAATGTGTGCATTGTCCCGATCTTCGATGATGCTTGCCGTCGTTTCACCTGGTAGAGGGTTGTCGAAGCCTCGCCAGAAATCATCTGAGAGATTTGGTCGTTTGCTGAAGACGGTGGCCATGAGGGGATCACCGAAGACGCAGTTGCTCCATTGTCGTAAACCAGTTACTTCGATGGGGTTTTGGCTTGGCTCGTCTGTTATCATATATTCCTCTTTTCTGCTGGTATCATCCTGAAAGACTATCTTGTAGTCTTGTCGCACCATTCCATCATTGTCTGGTTTCCTCGAAGCCCCTTTTCCTAATTTCGGTTGTGGCTGCACCTCTTTAGGGAGTATAGATTTCTTATCGCTTTCGTATGGGCGGTGTATTAATGTATTGGAGTCTTCGCCGGCATCTAAGACAACAAGTCGCGGTTTCGTTACTGCATCAAGCAGATGTTGGAAACGCTCGAAATGGTGTCGAATGTTATTGTAATTGAACATAATGGTCAAGTCCTCTCCATCTCGAAGAACCGATTCCAACAGGCTATGAAATGCTACTCTCCAGGAGTCAGCACCCTTTGAATCAGTCAAGCTTCCTTCAAAACGTCGTGGGGGGTGATGGACCACTGAAGGAGGTACTGCAAGGACATCAGCGGCAATGCCAAATCTCCTGGTTGGTGAAATCTGGCTGGATATGCGACGGAGTAGTTGGCCTGTTTGGAAGTCCACTGACCATTGCTCACGGGAGTCTAGGGGTCTTGATAGTGTGGACATGGGAGTGCCTCTCGGCGGTCGGATGAGGTTATATTCAACTGGTAGTACACCACCAATAGACTCATGCCGAACAAGGGTAGGTAAGTATCCAGCCAACAATTGAGGACTGGACTCCTTCACTACAGGTGGTTCAACTGTCCTGCTTGTAGTTTCTTTAGACCCAGCGCCGGAGCAGATTTTCCTCTCTCTCGCAACAGCGGAAAGCCACTTGAGCACAGCAGCCTCAGTACCAAGGGTCGACTTCTCAGAGCGTAGCAACCGTATAACCACAGGTGGGGGTAGCGCCAATAGGAGACTTGGGCCCTCTGTTAATTTGACATTATAAAGACGCTGCAGTCGAGCCGAAGGAACAACCTCGAGTTCCTTTACCGCTAGACGAGGGCTGATGCCGTTGAGCAAGGAGAGGACAGAACTCTCTGGCGGAGCAGCCGCCATGGGACTGAGAGTAGAGGTCGAAGAAGAAGAGGAGGAGGGGGAGATAGAGGCGTTTGGAGAGGGTTCAGTAGAGGTCAGGTTTCGGGCCGAACGGGGGATATTGTCATGTACAAGGTTGCAGTTTTTTTGCACAACACAATTGCTCAGGAGGGGCAGACTGCCGTCGTCCCGAAGGGTGCATTGGTACGACATTCGAGTCATAGGAAAGAGGATATATAGGTAGGTAGGATGTGATATTCAGGAGAATGGCTGATCTGATCTGCTGTATGGGTTGAAGCGCTGACGAGGCGAAAGGAGTCGCAGAGAACGGCTTTAAGTAGGCGATAGCCTTTAGTATAGGGAGGAGACTGAACAGTATGTTCTATTCATGCCTGACAGGATACTCTGCAACACGAGATGAGACAGACGTTTCGATGATGGGAGTAAGTTGACTCTTGAACTAGCCGTCTATTATAGGTAGCTGAGTAAGGATGAGATGGCAGATATGAAGAAGAAGTGCCGACGACAGGTAATTATAGACTGATCGATAGATATAGGTTGAGAAAGTGAAAGAAAGAAAGAAAGTGATACATGAGAAGGATTAGGATAGGGTGGGTAGATAGACGAAGGATGTAGTGTAGTAGGTAGTGGAGGTTGTTATTAGCTTCCGCGATACAGGAGCTAGATTCACCTTCTCGAACGCCTCATGCGTATGCAAATGCAAGAACAACAAAAAGAGAAACCCAGCAGGCAAAGAGAGCTAATCAGAAAACAGGAGGAAGATGCATAAGGAGGATTGACAGACAACGGTTGCGCCAGCATATCTCTCGGGTCCGAGAATAAGTGACGATGATGATGATGGGTGGGTGCATGTAGTGAATGGACGAACGGCAGGCAGGCAGGCAGAGTATTTACATTGATAAAAGCACAAAAAAAGGCGGAATATACAGGGATAGAATGTCACCGCCTGGTCAGCGAAACTGGCCATGACGAGCGAGATCCAAGAAGCAGACAGAAGCAGAAGCAAGCGAGAATCATGGGGAATGCAAAGAAGCTAACTAGGTAGTTAGTTAGTAGCCAAGGGACGGACCCTTCTTCTGTAGGGTCCACGCTTGCGAGCGAGGGCGGAATAGGGAACCGAACAAAAAGACGGGGGCGTAAACGGAAAATGTAAATGGTCGACGTAGCGAGCCAGTAACTGAAGGGCCAGAGGGCACTTTTGTTTAGTCTTGTAGTATTCTTCAGCAGCCTTTAATATCAGTAATAATTAACTGCTGACTGAACAGAGAGCAAACACATAGAGACAAGCAAGTAATATCTCGCTCAGAGCTGAAGAAGCCACTCAATCATAATGACAACAAACAGATCAAAGGAAGAAAGAAATTCAATACAACACGTAAGAACCCGAAGCCATTCTTGACCCGTATCATTGTGGTGATATAACATCAAGCAAGCAAGGATGTACTTGTATGTATGTATAACAACAACAACACATCTCTCACGGATAGACACTCGAACCCGCCGGAACGGTGAAGCCGAAACGGACCAGCATCTCCCGGGGTAGGGAGCCAAGAGCCAAGCAAGCGAAACTCTTTAGAAGACCACAGGAGACGAAGACGAAAAGCAAAAGGAACAAGGAACAAGGAACAAGGGGGTTACCGAGTAGAAAGACGCCCGCAGCCTTAGTTCAAGCCTCTTTTCTGCGCAGGTATTACGCCAAGAGGTGAGGACGGAATAGACTCCGAAAAGACTAGAAGACGGATCGAAGACATGCAGAATGCAAAATGCAACCTCACGCCCTCCTCCTATCTTGTAGGGCTCTGCTTACTTCCAAACTAATGAGCTGAAGTTAGTGAGGTGGTTCTGTACAGTAGGTAGTTAGTATAGTGTTGCTAGCTACTAGCTACTACAGGGACATAGTCTCAGGAGATCGACATCGAGAAGCGCGGATCGGAACGAGAACCGCACAGTCATTGGACCATTTGCGAGCCATTCCAATTACGTACTGCTAACTATCCAGCCCAGCCAAGCCAAGCTTAATAGCACTCACTGCATTTGCAGTCTCTGATCTCGGGTACCATTCCCTTGGGATACACCGTGAGCATGAGCATGAGCATGAGCATGAGCATAACTCTCTGTATACTAAATCCTGTGGTGAGGGTTGACATACATCAGACGACATTATCATGCGTCCATCATCGCCCTCACAAGAGGAAGAAAAGAAAAGAAAAGAAAAGAGCGGAATGTCAGACTCTAAAATGACGAAGCCTCTGGCGTGCATCGAGAAGCGAGTCGGGAAATTTATGATTGGCTACCACAAGCGAAGCTGACCTGGGTCACATTCCGCTAACGCAAACAGCCCCTGTCTAGACTCTTAGACCCGTTTGTTTTTATACTGCAGCCTAGACTACTACTCCAAGTATTATGGTATTGGATTGGATCTCAAATCAACACTGAATGATTCCGCTGTCTTGTCTTTGTTCAGCCCCTAAAATAACTAAAACTGCACCAAAACAAAACTATCTTCAGCCACACCCGTTTGCTTTAATTAACTACACGGGAATGTACCGGGGGCACAAGGACAGGCCAAGGACAACTGGCCCGTGACTTCGGGGCCGAAAATCTCAAGTCATCTAACTAAATCTCTGATGGTCATGGAATTCTCGATGTGATGTGATGGGATGTGACGTGACATACAATTCAAGGTACATACGAGGGTCTCTACCTGTTTCGTCGAAACCTTACCATCGCATATGGATATACCATACCCACTTCAACTTCAATTGTCCTTGATCATTATACTTCAGACTCCTTGTCAAAGAATGCAAAGAATGTCACCCCTTCATCTCTCACTTCACCATGGAAGTGCGATAAGGTACAACATACATAGACTGCACGCTTCTTTGCTTGGCTTACAAGTAGCCTTACGGCACGTCCCACATCCCGTGTACCACAAAGCCACGACTGTTCAATCTCCTGAGCTGTGCGCCAAAGCCCATCTCTCGATCCCTAATCTCGGGGTAGCTTGAGAGCTAGACACGATAGATCATACCCAAGTTAGTAGCTCACCCCATAATAGCAGCACATAGACTTCTCCACCGCTGACCAGCAGCCGCTGAAACGCATCATCACTCTCTTGCATGTCCTTCATGATACGAATACTCTGGCAGAAAATCCCGTTCTATTCACCGATATATGCCGATCCTTCTCTGTCCCCATCGCCGTGTGACCTTTCCAACTCCTTGGGGAAGAGAAACCCTGCACTTTGGGGGTCGTATCGTTAATCCTCCCTGTTGAGTTTGTTACAAGACCCCATCCCATCCATACCCCCAAGTGGATTGGATACATAAAATGCTTGGCTTTCTAAGCACGGAACTTCGGACATTGAAATTCCATCTTTGACGATAGCCATGTTATATTCCCACCGACTGTGGGTAGATGGATGGATAGATGGATGTTTGGATGGATGCTTGGTTGGTCGTCTGACACCACACCACATTGAAACCTGAGTGGTCCTGCTCGAATCAGACCCCCAACGGTCTCCTCTGTGCAACCATGAGGCAAAAGGACCTCGATTCGTCTGGAATGTCCAATACTATCCATTGGCAAACACACCTCTCACACGTGAGTGGCTCAAAAGCTAGCTTACGTTGATTCCGCGACTCCCTCGCCTTCAGGCTTTCCCTTCTGCTTCTTATCCTCCAGGGCCACCTTGTACAGCTCATTGAGATTGTAACGCTTCAGCTCCTCGCTCTCCTGACCATCAACAACCGAGACTCCGCAGAACGTCTCAACGCTAGTTAGCCAAATGCCATCGCGATAGGTCCAATACGCGAGGGGAGGGGCCGCTTACCTGGAAAATCTCAACCAATACCACCTTGTCGGGACTCGTCAGGTTGACCTTGTGCTTAGGGCTGACCAAGTCCGCAATCTTCTTGATCACCTCGCTCGACTTGAAGGCGGTGTGATTCCGGATGTTATACCTGATGGCGTACTGAAGGGGTCATCGTCAGCTTCAAATAACGACGCTTTCCGCGAATCACATTGTCTACTTACCGTGCAGGCTACAGACCCCTCACCATCTTGCTCTGATGTAGCGGCCTCTGCAGAAGCATCCTCTCCAGACTCGCTTTTGAGCTCAAAGTGAGGCTCCATCACGCTGCGGGCCACGCGTTCAATACCCTTGTCTGTCGCCTTGTCCGTATCAAAGATAGGTGTTAAGCGGTTGATGTACTTGGTCTTGCGTTGCATAGGATCCGGGCAGTCCTTGGCATCCTGAGAGGCCTTGGTGACAAGCTTGAGAGGATCAACGGATTTGACCGTCTTCATGAAGAAGACACAGTCGAGGCCAGTTCCAATGGGTGTGAAGGTCTGCTTCGTCTTGGGCTTTGGCTGTGCCATGCTAGCCAACTCCTTTTCAATAGACGCCTCAATGTCACCGGCATCTTCATCATCCTCGTCCTTGTCTCCATCCTCATTCGGGGGCTTCACTCCGAACAGTGACTCTCCGTACTGAAACAAGTTAGTTTACCAAGCCCCCCAATAGATTGAAAGGGTATTATGAGCGAGTGCCATACCTCGTTACAAAGGTTCTTGAACTCCGTAATCGCCTTGCCCTTCATTCCTCTCGCGTAAGTTACCCAGATTCCGGCGTCGTTGACCTCCAAAGTCCTCCCAAGCTCGACCTGCTCAGTTTTCCTGGCTTTTTGGTGCGGCGTTTGCCATTTACCACCACTACCTCCCTTTCCAAATGTTAGCCCAGTCTGTCCAATAAAGCAATAAAACATTCTCCCAGGGTCAAACAAGAGCCTGGTCGCCGACAATGGCACCGTATTTGCTTACCTTGCTCTTCTTGTTAGCTGGGCCATTGCCTCCAGGGCCCTGCTTTCGCTTTCCAGCTCCGTCACTCATGATCACGTCTGATATCCTACTGCGAATGATAAAATATATGCAAATAGATATTCGTGACGCCGCAAGAACCTTTTCAAAATGAAGCTAGGAGAGTGAGTCTTGTTGCTGTTGAGCTAGGTCGTTGCGCGTGGAGAATTTTGATAGAGGCGAATCACGTGTGCTGATTGGTGCCTTTTATAGTTGAGAAAGGCGATCAATATTTGAAGAGAGAAAGCTAAAATAAAGATTTCTGAACTATACCTACTGATATGTTTTATTTACCATAAATGAATGCCTTTTACAATGAGTCTAGTTGATTAGAAAATAATAGAATGGATAAAGGTCGCTTAAGATGCTATTGAATGTAAAATCGTGATAAGCTAGAGGTTTTAGATGCCGCATGATGAAGCATATCACAGCTCAAATCTCCAGATGCTACAGAGTTTGAGATTAAAAAGGTTAGCTCGCTCACAAGTTGTGTTTGTTTGGAATTATTTCAGTAAAGTATGAATAACAGCGTTGTAAATACTATGCATCACCAGGTTGTCGACAACCAAATATAGTCAGCCATGGCCAGTGAGATAAGAGAATATTCAAGATATAAGAAAATCGCTTTTCAATTTGAGTTACATAAGCCATAAACCATCGGCCGCCACTCTATAGTATAAACCATAAACCACTTACATCATTATTATGTTCTCCAGGAACGTTTTCCAAAACCCCGTCTATCAAAATTCACTCTTTCTCGAGTAACCGTTTAGTGCTTCTTGGCGTTGTTCCTAGCGCTGGCCTCGGCAGTCATGATGAGAGCGCGAGGAGCATCCTCTCTGGGCATGTAGAGCTCGACGAATTGCAAGCACTCAGCAGCGTTGAACTCCTTGTTGGTGAGGAGCTCGTTAAGCTCAGTCTTGGTCTTGATCTGGAAGGTCTTGCAGGTCTTCTCGCCGCCGAAGACGCTGACGAGATCCTTGTACTTCCAGTTGTTGATGTCGTTGTAGACAGCATCCATACCGTGGATGAATCGCTCAATGGTGAAGCCGTCGTTGCAGATGACGAAACTAGAACAAGAGTCAGTAAAAGGCACAGGAGATGATCAGTCTTGAAAACATACATTGTGGGCTTGAGGTGATGTCGGATCATGGTGCTCAGCTCCTGAGCGGTCAATTGGAAAGATCCATCACCAACAAAGAGGATTGTTCGGCCTTCCTTGCCAGCATCCTTAGCAGCAAGGGCAGCACCCTGACAAGCACCAACGGACCAGCCGATGCTGCCCCAGAGAACTTGGCTGAGGGCGGTGACGTTGCGAGGGAATCGAGTGTCCCAGATACCGAAGTTAGCGGTACCAGTCTCAGTGACGATGATGTCGTTGGGGATAAGGTATTCGCCGACGCGGGGCCAGAGCCAGGCCTGTGTGATGATCTCAGAGTCGTCGGTGTTCTTCTCGACCTCGTTCCTGACCTCAGGGATAGAAGGAGCGGGCATAGACTTGGGGTCGACTCGGTCGATGATCTTGCGGAGAACACCACGCATGGCAACGCCGGGATATGTGGAGTAGCGGACCTTGCAGTGAGTACTGTGAAAATCAACAGAGTTGATTTGTGATGTGCGGTAAGAGAAACCGGTGGTGTTGAAATCACTCTTGAGAGCACCAATGGTGAGAAGGAGATCAGAGCCCTCAACGATAGACTGGGCACGAGCGGGATGAGAACCGTCACCAGCGAAGACACCACCATAGTTGGGGTGGTCCTCGTTCACAGCACCCTTACCCATGGGGGTGACAAAGACGGGAAGGTCGAGCTTGTCAATAAGCTGGTGAACCTCCTTGACAACACGGTGACGGATAGCACAAGAGTCGACAAGAATGACAGGGCGCTGAGCAGCATACATAGCCTTAAGGATCTCTTCAACGACGAAGTCCTCGTTAGCGGTGTCGTTCTGAGGCTCAGACAGGTCGATGGGGGTGTCAAGTCGAGCACCCTCAACCTTCTCCTGGACCATATCGGTAGGGACCATGATGTAGACGGGACGAGAGCGGAGCCAGCAAGTGCGGAGAGCAGTATCGATCTGCTCGGCAATCTCGGAGGGCTTGTTGAGTTTGGCGACGTTGCAAGAGATTTGAGCGCTCATGTTGGCAAAGACATCAAAGTCACCGTTGCCGAGAGTGTGGTGAAGAAGCATCTGGTCACGCTGAGAGATGGTAGAAGGGCATCCAACAATGTGGACGACGGGGATGTGCTCGGAGTAAGAGCCAGCAACACCATTGACGGCAGAGAGCTCACCAACACCGAAGGTGGTGATGAGAGCAGCCATATTGGTGACACGGGCATATCCATCAGCAGCGTAGGCTAAGATTGTTATGTTAGTGATATGTTGTTTTGAGACTTGTTGATGAAGTCATGATGAAACTCACCAGCGTTAAGCTCGTTAACACTACCGACCCACTTGAGGTTGCATTGAGGAAGATAGTCGAGGGCGACGAGGTTGTAGTCGCCGGGAACACCGTGAACAGATCGGACGCCGACTTCGTAGAGACGTTTGAAGAGGTATTCAGCCACGTCAATTGGCTTTTGGAGGTTGGAGTTACTCATGATTGCGGCTTGACTGGTAAATTGTTAGGGGAGATAAGAGATATGGTTGATAAGATATGGAGGGGTAATCAAGGAAGCTCAAAGCTTATTTGTAGGATGAGTGAGATGTTATAAGGATGAGGATGAGGATGAGGGGAAGTTGATATGAGATGTCTAGGTTAAGAAGTAACCAAGACAACCAAAAGAGGAATGTGATTGATTGATTGATCGATGGAATGATGAGGAAGGAAGAGAAGATGTTTTCGGTCGAGGGGGAAGGAGGTGTTTATACGTTTGATGCTTCACCTCACCTTAAGAGGGAGCTACTACGTACGTATCGACTAGGAGCAATACCTACAATCCATTGAAGCTTGTAGACAGGTGTGCACCCTCACAAATTGGGTGTACACTCAGCAGTTTACTACCTACCTACTCTTTCTTACCTTACCTTAGGTACAGTGTAAGGTAAGGTAGCTTGTCACCAATGATACCCCTTGCTCTTCCTTGCTTCTAAACCTCAAATGGGTTGATCTGATCTGATCTGATTGATTGCGCCAAAAATAAGACCATGGCCAAAAATGAGCCCAGCCCAGTCCTGTCCTGTTCTGGCCCTGTAAGTGTCCCTAGAATCGGACCTGTCAAGGAGACAGGACGGGCATAACCGTAGCCCAGTAGCAAATTCTGACCCGTTATTCTCGGCTTCACAATGTCGTGCACGATATTTCCTCGCTCGCCCCCGACTAGAAGCGGCCGAAACCGCGATAGTGAGTGACAGTACAGTACAGTAAAAGCTACGGTGACGGCGATAAAAGTCCTCTGATGGTGATGTAATGACACTCGACGGGCTAGACGGGCTACCAGAGTCAACGTCACGCACACGGGAGGGCGGCTCTTTTACTGCGAACTAGGCTCTAACTCTGCATTAGCTGCAGCTATTTTTTTCTCTCCCCTTCTGCAGTATATCCATTGTTAGTATGGATGCGTAGGTAGCGACCGACAGTCAGAAAATCATATGATGCCATTGTGCCCTGTTCACGGGCCCTCCCAATCGGGCAGACTTTGTCAAGGGTGGAATCTTGATGTTGATTACGGGTCTAAGAACGTCTAGAAACAATTCAATGCCACAGAATGAGTGGATACCTCGATAGAAATCGGATGCTTCTTTTTGACGACGACGATGACAGGGGAACAACGGGACGATGAGGAAAAAGAAAGGAAAGGTGCGATGCCTGCGATGCCAGCCACGATTAAATCTGCATGGATCCAATGTGATCACCCTTGATAACTCCTTGGCGTGCCTTGTCTCTGCTTGTCAGAGCCAACTCCGGCCATCCCGGCTAGTCCGGACCTGTGCAGCCGAGCGACCACCGGCTGGGATCAGAGTCCGCCCGTAAAACAATACCCGGAGATGCCAAGTTAACCAACGTTAGTCTCAGTCTGCGGTTGGAATTGGAATGGGATGGATGGATGGGTATTTGGAAATGGCGTTGTTTTCCCTCTCGAGATGCCTGCGACCGGCAATCGACAAGACAACGGGGGTCCAACTGCGTATGTAATGTACGCATCAAGATCCAGGGACCTGGCCAGGCCATGGTCCATCATTAACTATTTCCATGGATGTCGCGATATTGTTATCGTTGCCAGGTCTGCGGTGGTGGATGTCCATGTCGAACCTGAATAGCCTCCTCATTCAAGGGTGACATAACGAGACTTTTATGTCGATACCTTAGTATTCCTCGCTGTCCAACTGTACCTATCTTTACCTCCTTACTATGTAGTTACCGGGTAAATTGCGTACTGACAGCAAGTGGCACAACTTGCATACAAGCGTAGCATTCTTGATCATCACTGGCCTACGTACGCGTGTAGTAATGCTGAGGCAATACATGACTATTCATTACATTACATTACATTATCCATTCACAACTCTCTACGTACAACACTCCAGTCGCTGAAGCAATCAACAGGAAAACAGCATCAAGCCCAATTCGAGACAGGGATCTTGTGTCCGTAAAAGGCCCTTTCACTCGTACTGTAACTCGATAACATCCCCGTAATCGACATCTGATTATCACGACCAATATCATCTCAAGCCTCTTCTTTCCTATGTTTTCCGCTCTTTGCCGTAAAATACCAATCCGATATCGTGTTACAATAGCGGGACGATATGAAATCTTTTTCTCCATCAACGGATAAAGAGCATGGATTCAGAGGGGCCATGACAGGCATTGGCTGCGAGATGGGATGTTACAGGGTAAGGTAACCTAAGATGTTGGGAACTATCTATACACCACCTTGGCCCTAGCTATGGCCATGCCTCTTGGAGGAGAGCTGTAGTTAATTGGTAGTTTTTTTTTTTTGGGGGGGGGGGGCAAAAAGGCGGCCCGGTAGTTGTGTTGTACAGCCGCATCAGGTCAGATCATTCTTATCGCCGCCTAAAGGGAGTTCACCGAAACGAGCAAGGATGTGTAGCTAGGGTGGTGAACTGGCGAGACCGACCTAGTAGACCAGCTCCCTGGAATATACTGTACTTCCGCTACGTTCCTGAATTTGACCTCATTCATCGGATGGCTATACTGTATTGAACTGACTCAATATCGCACTCACCCTACAGGGCTGGCTTTGTCCAAGACGAAGCTATAACTGCTGATGTCGGAAATTTGACACTGCTTCAGGGCGGTGTACAGAATTGATTTTGCTCATGTTGACAGACGGTAGGACTTGATGAATGTATCTGAACTCATGATATGTTTGTTACATTTGTTGTACATCTATCGATTGTCGTGAGATGAGATTCTATGTATGCATGCAGTTCTCGCTTCGCCTCTACTATACTATACAGTTCATGCTCCATCATGAAATATCCATCCAAAATCGGCGATTCCCATGCTCCGCTCATAGACGTTTCAAACCGTCTTGCCCATCATTTCTTCCTCTGTCCATAGAAAACTCATTGGCATCCCACGCCTTCATCGGTCCGGCATTAACCACACGTGTATGCATGTATCCACACAACAGCCAACGGTCCATCATGTCATTCTCCAATCGGTGTGCAATCGCTCAGGGGCCAAATGTCGTACACCGCACACCGAAACCAGAATGTCGAGGCCTCTGGCATATTGTATGGATAGGCGCGTTAGCCTCCCGGCCCGATCCAGCAGCCACCCAGCCTCAACCTCAGCTCAGAAACAGCTTAATCGCATCTTCCATCCTTCCAGCCTGTCCGCCACCGTTCCTCCCACTTGGAACAGTCGAACTCAGGCTTGCCCAATTTGCGGTTGACGTCGTTGTGTGCGCCGCACAGCCACTTGCCGAACTCATCACGACTGTTGACCTGTGGCGCTTCTCGTTTTAGATAACCCTGGAAATCTTCTGCGCAGACCCAGCAAGGATATAGCTTAGAGAATAGACCGACAAAGCTGAGAAGGTCTGACTTTTGGCCGCTTGACGGCTGGGCCGGATACTGAGCGGCAATAGAGTGAAGCAATGTCCATGTACTACGGCCTAGCACCTCGACGTCTGGAGGGCAGTCGGCCGGAGGACCCTTGACCTTTGCAGCATCCTGTTTGAGAGTACTCTTTGTATGGGAAGCCCATGCAGCAAAAGACGTACAGTTCCGGCATCTGAGCAAGGGTCAGTCGATATAGGGCTCCATTTGCAGGGCGTAATGATGAAACTCACGGTTTGCCGTCAGGGCCTAGTACCACTCCCTTGGGGATCCTCTTAGGCGGCTCAGCAGAGCCTCCCACCGACGACACAGGGGCAGCGGGCGCAGCCGCCTGCTGTTGATCGTTCGGATCGCTCGACATTGAATGGCGCCACTTGCGGTGGTGAGATCTCTGACTCTGGCTCTAACTCGACTTCTGAAGCGAGCTACCGCTAAGGAATAAGACGGGAACAAGCAGTCGGCGCTTTCGGTGGAATTATTAGGGGACTGAGTAAGTGAAACAGATCAGGTAAGCAATCAATCAATGAATGAATGTCAACGAACGAAACGCCACGAAAGAATCTAGGGACTGGATGAATTTGGGATCTCGAGACTTTTACGATTGTCGTGGTGTGACTGTTATTTGTCAGCCTCTGTCTACTAACATAGTAGAAAAGAAGCTAATAAACTGCCAGGATGTTAAAACGTTCTATCAAGTGTCTATTGACAGAATTCAAGGCTATTTGTTATCGATAAGCCACTGAATCCTGGAAGCTTCCAGGGACAGGCCAAATTTAGGCCGGAGCAGCGCCGTCTTCCGGGTGATTATGGGGCGAGGCAACGCAACCCACTCTCAACCCGTTGTCGATGGAGCTTCTTTAGTTGAGGATGTGCTTATTTACGGTCGAGTGTTGTCTACTCTCTTGACAATGTATGATTATTTCATGATTGTACAGAAGTGGCGATTCAAGCATCTCCGTCACATCTCTTCTTATTTGCCAATGTCCATCCAATTACAGTCAGTTTGTGTTTCCGAAAGGCGAACTTGACAATCCTGTTGCAGCTGTACCACTCAAGAACTCATCCATAACCTTACTTAACGCAGTCATGTCATCGCCAACTGAGAAAAAGGACGGGTCCAATGCCATGGTTTGACCGAAAGTGTTATCAAAACCGCCAAAGTGGTTCTCCGCGGATGGCAGAGATAAAGGATTGAATGCTATACACAAGAGTCAGCGGTAAACAACGAGACTTGAAAGGTAGAAACTTACTGGTGGATGGTGATGAAACAGACATCGAACTCTTCCGATCTTGCTCAAGCATGACCGATATCGCCTTGACAGCTCTTTGAGCTTCAAGAGATTGGTCGGATCTCGTCTCCCAGATATCCTTTGCTATAATCAAAGCCTGCAAGATATCACTTCGCCTTTGCAAATCACGTCCTGCATCGTATCTACTCAACGCAAAACATAGCATCATGGTGGCTTGCATGAACTCGGACCTAAGTGGTGCAGCAACTCTCCAGCGTATGTTGTACATGAGGCCTCCTGGTTGAATTTCCTCGTTCATGCGTCGCTGGTGCTCCAGGATCGACAGGGCAGCCTTGATGCATATCTCACTGGATCTGACACGCTCTTCTCCCGCAGACCCTCTGACGAAACTGTGTCGATGGAGGAGATAGATGGCTTTATGAGCGATGATATCGAGCATCATTCGATTGAGGATTGTGGCTGGACTGTCCGCAATCGACTCTTCGAGGGGCTTTAGCCTGAGCCAGTTCGGTAAGGAATCCGTGGCTTTCTCGAGTTTGGCCTGCAAGGTCGCAATAGTAGCTGGTGAAGGGGGTCCTGCTTCGGTTGTGTCGTATATCTCAGCAGCAACTTTGATGACTCCATGCCTGTGGATATGAAACGCCAACATGGAAGGTTCTGAATGTGGCCTTTCAGTCGGTGGGGTATTGTGTTCAAAACCAATATCGCTATCCAGAAGATAGGAGGGCGGGCGAGTGTCGCATTGGGAATCTTTGATGATACGTGGAAGCCCGATTTGGGTACTGGTGAAGAAGTCGATGCTGTACAAAGCTATCCATGCTCGTCGCCGGAGTTCAGCTTGCAAAGGTCGGATATTTGGCCAGTGAGACGGCTCGCGATGAAGACCCATCCGCATGGCTATCCTTATAATAACACCCATGAGGACCCAGTTCCCAATATTTGCATCGGCGTCGGCCTCTTGGTCAACAGCAAAGTGCAGTAAAAGCGTCTCAACCGTGTGCGCGCTGGAACGAAGGTAATCTCCAGCAACCAAACAGTGGATAGTGAGTGTTCGGTAAGTGTCGAGCGTTGTTTGTAGTTCGGAAGCGGACAAGCCATGCATCCCTGCCTCCTTTTTCTGCAATGATACAGCCATGCTCATGATGCTGAATAGGAACCCGACCCAGATGATAGAGACAGCTGAGGGGTTCACCCAGAAATTTGCATACTATAGATGGGTTAGCAATTGGCTCCTTGGATGTTTGTTAAATGCTGACTTCTGCAAGGAATTTGCCTCGATGAATGATGACTGGCGAGGCCGAGTTAGCAATTGACTGAACATGAAAGCCATGACTTACGTGAGTCGAAAGTGTTGAAGTACTGGGAGATGTACCTGTCAACTATCTTGCGAGGAGGAACCAAAGCGAGAATTTGGTCTACGGGAAGACACGAAACATTAGCAAGTAGAGATATTCTCGGTGCCTGAGACTGCTGCGTCAAGCCAATAGCAAAAGGAGAAGACCCTTCACTGACAATGTCGGAGCCATCATCAGCGAGTTCATCTTTGAGTTGTTGAATCTAGGGTATCCTGTCAGTTGCAAGTCTTCACAAGGAGTCTCAATCCTACATCTTCCAATATCGTAGCCCAATGTGAGCTACCTGTGTACACAGCCTGGTCATCTGCCAGATTCAGGTTTCCCATTCGAACATTTGGTGATGTGCCTGATGCAGTAGGCTCAAGACCATTAGACGTATTATCTGCTTGGGCTACATTGTTCAACGATTGGGTTGAACTCTCAGCCTTATCTCTCAGTTCCGTCACCAGATTCTCAAGACGAGCTATTCTCTGGCGAGCTTTCTGATTTCTGTTATGAGGTCTGTAATCTATAGCATCCTTACGCTCTTGTTCTGAGCAAGTGAAAATGCACTCGGTAGGTTTCCCGCGCCGTGTGCAGGCGCCGCAGGGTGACTGCCTGTCGCATCGAAGTCTGCAGTAAAGTCAACCCCATCTTGGGTGTCTCTCTGATTTGGGAGGCTTACTTGCGTCCTCTGCAGAAAGTACAGCTGAGAATTGGCTTGTCACGTTTTCTTGCTTGAGGTTTTGACTGTGCTTGACGAGTTTCCATGACTTAGAGTGGTGAGGGCTTATTTGCCTCTCAATCTGACACAAATGATGAAGCTAGTGAAAATTGAAGTTTGGCTATAGGATGTGAAGTCATTTCCACTACGATCCTAGGAACCACACGTGATTCAGCGCCGATGATACCCAACAGAAGAAAACGCAATAAGATGTATTGTATAGTTTGTCGAATATACTGTCTGAGATCCGGTTTAATACGCATCGTGAGAAGCCCAAGTCATTCAGGGAATGTGCCTTGAGTAATGGTCTCTAATATTGACGGTCAAACGATAACCATCAACCTCATATGCATATTGAGTAAGACGTATAAACGGAATGGAAATAGTTAATAAAGCGGCTCAGTCTCTCATCTTAGTTTCAAGCAGTAATAGCGGGACAAACGAAGGATCTTCGGACGTTGATCCTTCGTGGAGGGTCATTCAGCGGACGGTCGGACGGTCATGGTGTAAGCTCATTGGCCAGTCTTGACTGTCCGAAATCCCATCTCTCTACGGACAATGTCGATGGATTTCATGGCGGACATTTGGTGATATGCCGATAATTATATATAACAACGAGAGAATTCGATGGTTTCACTCGATCCAATGCAATCACATTCTACAACTATATAGAAACTTGCTCATTCAACATCAACTACACCTCTATTTAGATTACACTTTTTGCACCCCATCACAATGATCGCCCCAAACAATGCCCCGGCCGATGTGGCTTACCCAAAGGGCATGAAGTTTGCCATATTAATGATTTCACTCTATATCAGCATGTTCCTGGTTGCCTTGGTATGTCCTGTAATCACTCGATGCAACCACACACACTACTAACAGTCTTCAGGACAAACTCATCATCTCGACTGCTATTCCCGCCATCACGAACGAGTTCCATGCTGCTAGTAACATTGGTTGGTACGGCACAGCTTACCTTCTTACCAACTGTGCCTTCTTGTTAGTATTTGGCAAACTATACACCATCTTGGATATCAAGACGACCTTTATGACTGCCATGGTACTCTTCGAGATTGGCTCAGCTATTTGTGGTGCTGCACCAAACTCGATCTCTTTCATCATTGGAAGAGCTGTCGCAGGTCTAGGTGGTGCTGGTACGCAATCTGGTATCGTGAGTTGATCCTTAATACCCCGGAGATAACACCCTTACTTACACTGTTAGCTCGTCATCATTGTCTATGCTGTCCCTCTTGAGAAGCGACCTCAGTACCAGGGTCTCTTCGGCGCAGTCTTTGGAATCGCTTCGGCTATTGGACCTGTCATTGGAGGTGTCTTCACAACCCACGTCACTTGGAGATGGTGCTTCTACATCAACCTTCCCCTTGGCGCCGTCGTCTTGACCTTTGTCTTCCTATTTCTCCAAGTTCCTCGTCAATCGACTGAGAAGACCGGTCTCATGTACAAGCTCCAGCAGCTAAACCTCCTCGGCTTGATTGCTCTTATCCCTGGTGTCGTTTGCCTCTGCCTGGCTCTTCAATGGGGTGGATTCGAGTATAGCGTAAGTGTTTTCCCCTGTGCCGCAGAAACTCAACTAACATCACCTAGTGGAACAATGGTCGTATTATTGCTTTGCTAGTGGTTGCTTTCACTCTCCTCATTGCCTTTGTCCTCATCCAAATCTGGAAGCCTGAACAAGCAACTGTCCCTCCTCACATTTTCGCCAAGCGCAGCATTTTCGGTGGGTTTTGGGTGAGCTTTTGCATCGGTGCCCACCAGGCAGTGTTGATTTACTTCCTCCCTGTCTGGTTCCAGGTCATCAACGGAGATTCTGCCATGAACAGTGGTATTCATCTCTTGGCCATGGTACTTGCTCTTGTTGTTGGCTCCATCATCAGCGGTGTTCTCACCTCTCGCATTGGATATTACATGCCATTCCTCATTGCCGGAATCTGCCTCTCTTCCATCGGCGCTGGCCTTTTCACTATCCTTGGCACCAATGCTTCAGAAGGCCAATGGATTGGATATCAGATTGTATATGGCTTTGGTCTCGGTGCCTGTTCCCAGGCTCCCAACATGGCTGCCCAGACTGTTCTTCCACGCAACCAGGTATCGATTGGTGCTTCACTCGTCATCTTTGCCCAAACACTCTCTGGTGCCATTTTCGTTTCTGTTGGCACCAACGTGCTCGATGGAGAATTGGCCAAGCGTTTGTCCGCTTTCACAAGTGTTGCTCCCCAACAGATCGAGTCTGCTGGCTTAACAGGTCTTCTCAAGACTATCCCCGAGAAGTTCCACAAGGAGACACTGACTGCCTACAACGATTCGCTGCATGTTTGCCTCCGGGTTGCACTCATTATGGCTTGCCTGGCTATCTTGGGGGCGTTGACTATGGAGTGGGCCAGCGTGAAGAAAGAAAAGAATGAAGCAGTCGAGATGACAAAGGAGAGTGACAATGAGGCAGAAGAGAAGTCGGTTGTTTGATTGCTTAGATTGCTTGTACGAAGGCGTGTTGATAGATGGTTGTTTCTGCACTGAATACCCAGGTCGGTAATTAGATCTCATCCTCAATTCACAAAATTGTATATTGTTACAAAGACTGTCCTTGTTATCCAAAAGTCACCTTGATAAACCAGTGAAGATAGGTAGGTAAGTTAGATATTCAGTGAACCTGATGGAACCTGGAAGCTCTTCAACTGCCGTCCTCAGGTAGTTACTAAGTTATCGATAAAGCTGTCGCCCACTTTTCCCATGAGCCCCTCACCCGTATCCCACCTTCCGAGTCTCCGAAAGTTGCTGATCTTCCCACCTCATGATCTCGACTTCGTTCTCCCATTGATTATCTCTCCGCCATTCCTTCATCTCAAAAGCTACGCATCGATCATATTGAAAGCCGCGTGAATTTATACATATACGTATCAGACCAATCTCAACTCATCATGACAACTACCAATTCCGCCGCGGAGCAAGCCTCCAAGATACCTGTTCTCCTACTCAAGACGAGATCGAGCCCTGGCGATTCCTACGAAGATCTTTTCTTAGAATCTAATATTAATGGGAGTGGTTTTGCGCCGCAGTTCGTGCCTGTTTTGCTACACCAATTTCACAGTGACGGCATGAACGAAGTCGCAGCGCTACTTCGCGATCGCCGCATCGGAAACCAGGAACATCATGAATACGGCGGTTTGATCTTTACATCACAACGCGCCGTCGAAGCTTTGGTGAAGCTTGTCAAGGATGGCAAATCCGGTACGTTATAGCCTTATAGTACTTATATTTCTAGAACCATCTAGGCTAACACAATCTCTCTTGCTACAGAGGACACTCCCAACCCCGAGGATAAAACCTCATGGCCTCATCTACAGAACATCCCCGTCTACAGTGTCGGCCCCGCCACTACTCGCGCCCTCGCTGCTGTCCCTCAAGAACCTCCTCTCCAAGTCTTCGGTAGCCACACAGGCAACGGCGTAGCCCTGGCTCCCTTTATCCTCGCCCACTACTACGGATGGTACCGCGACCAAAAACGTGCGACTCTCCCGCCTATTCTATTCCTCGTTGGAGAAACCCGTCGTGATATCATCCCCAAAACGCTACAGGACGGCGCACTACCAGATGAAGAGCGCATCCGTGTGACAGAGACGGTCGTCTATGGGACGGGCGTCATGGAGAGCTTTCCGGTTGATCTACGCAGGGTCCTTGGCGAAACGCGCAATGATCCTATGCGATGGATTGTGGTATTCTCTCCAACCGGATGCGATAGTATGCTTCGAGTCATGGGAATTCTGGATCCTGAAACCAACAAGGTGCATAAGGGCTACGAACGGGACGGCAAGACGTTCATCGCGACCATCGGACCTACGACGAGAGATCACCTTCTATCCTTTGGTTTCGAGCCTGATGTGTGCGCCGAGTCACCGACACCTGAAGGCGTACTGGAAGGGATCCAGACATTTATGGCCACGAGACAGAGCTGAAACAGGGAGTAATAAAACAATTGACCTTTTGTAAGACTACATGCGAAGTATTGAAGGGCCACTGATGGTGTAAAGAGTTGGGAGTATCAGCTCCGGGTATCATTGATTTTTACTGATCTTGCCTTGAATATTTTTGCTGTTGTCCTCCTTGTTATATACCCCAAAAAAGAGCTTGGTCCAGACAAAGGCCGCTCTGTCTTCACAGCACATAGATTTTCCTTCTTCCCATAGATCATCAATTTAATGAGAGGGCGATCCGCCTGCGAATACCATATCATAACACCGAGCGCCATGCAAAGACGTGAGAGCCATACCGAAGCATCATCATCATACGCCCATAACCCAGAGTTCAACTCCGATGACGCCAAATTTGGTTCCCTCATCACTCAGAGGTTCGTTACCAAAGGTCTCGCACCTTGAGCTATGTCCGTTTTCAAGCCCATTATCTAACCATAGCCCATAATGCCCACCGCCTGATCCAACACTTAGAAAGCCGGTCTCGCAGTTGATGCAGAAGTCATTTAGGCCGCTGTATGGGAACGCTTTGAACCTGACAGCTTCACTAGGCGTAGGCGACGGCGCGCGAGAATGTGTAGGGGTGTTGCTCTCTGAAGAAGGCGGTGGTGGGGCGAGCGTTGTAATTCGAGAGTTCAGGTTTGTCGTATCAGCTGATGGAGGTGGAGGGAGAGGTGTGATAGTAGAGGCTCGCCAAAGGAAGCATTCGCCGTTGCCAAAGTACGAGTGCGCAGGATGCGGGTATTCGGATAGGTATGCGCCAAAGATCTGATCATGTTAGTTAACAGGATAACGTCATATGGGCTCACTGGATACGCACCCCTCCTTCTAGGTCTTTGACGACCAGGACAAAGCCAGCTCGTTTGCCCTCATATTGTCGACAGCGCTGATAAAGAGTCGTTAAGCTCGCGCCGTCCTGCTCAAGGCTATAGATCAGATGCCAGTCGTCTACGATGCGCAGGCGCTCAGGGACCATGGTGCGAATCTCCTCCGCGACAGCGGGTGTCAGCAACTTAGCCGACGTGGGCGTGCCATGACGATAGCCATGCAGGACAAGAGGATCCAGGGGTGGAGGACGAAGGGGGCTCGCTGTACGGCGCACGGGTGTGAAGACACCGTTTATACCGTCTTTTGTACCATTGCCGTTGTGGTACTTGTAGTCGTCTTCGTAGGCGGTGTCAGCCTGGCTAGGGAACGAACCCTCACTAGAAAAGCGACGGATGAGGCCGGTCCACATGTTGGTGATATATGATGCAGAGGCGCGATTAGGATTGTTGGGCGTAGCGGCGCCAGAAGATTCGGGAGTTTCGGGGGATTCGTTGCGGTCAGAAGAGCTCATGACGTGTAAACAAGAAGTCTAGTGATAGTGGTGCTCAGATTAGGAAGCGTAGGGGGTCATAGATACGGGAGATGAAGCATTCGGTGATCAGGAAGCTGAATAAGAATACTGCCGTTGCTAAAAGGGAGACAGGACGTTGATATGTAGTGTTGAGATCTGAGACATTGGAGGGAATGAATAAGTTCTGACGCTGCTATGGTAGTGGAGGGTAAGGTAGCTGTTGGAGATAGAGGGCATGAGATTGGGGGAGCTAGTGGAGCTAGATATAGCGGGCTTAACGCCTAGAACAAGACTTGAAAGAACACGATCTTTGAGAATCGATGCACTAACATGAATAAGTTCCAAGCCGCTTTCATCGCTTGAAAATGTAAAGCTTTCAAGGCAGCAATTGCCACATTTTCTGCTGGATACCTTACCCAACAGCTTACAACGAATTGCGTGGTGATTCATAAGCCTGTGGTCTCTTTTACTGGCCACATGCGTGTGTGTACGTATATACACGCTGGCAAACTTCATGATCGTCATCAACACCAGAGCCTCAAGCACCAAAACGCTAGCTCGATATGGCCAACGGCCTATCACAGCTGAAATGCTGGCTCGGTCTAGACCTTTTGATCTGTTGTCTTGTCACTCGGACTCTCTGATTGTCACGTTCGTGGGGGTAACTTGGCCGATGAGGATTGGGTGAAACAAAAGTCATGATTTTACTTGATGTCTCTATTTGATTGGTGGTCGCTCTCGATGTGTATAGTTCCTGACATTAGATGCAGAGAGAATACTCTTAACATCCAGGTTTGCTACTACGTAATGGAACTCTTTTTCACTATTGATCACCTGAGTATGCTCAACACGTATCATCATGAATTTCTTTTCTTGGGATATAACAACTAAAAAAAGAAATGGCTGCAATGTGCACTTCATCAAATCATCTTCAAGTCCCATGTTTGCCTTTATCAGACTCAGGCTCTCTCTGATCCTGACCTTGGCCCATGTCTTTGATCCTGTTTCCATACATTTGACCATCTTTCAACATCAAGTTTGCCCCAAAAGACCCATGCCATGTGCATGCTACCTATGCAGAATAAACTAGTAGGTGATTCTGTGTATGTTTGCGTGCGTTAGGGTTGTGCTGTGGTCTATCTATCTTCTCCAAATTCTGCCACTTATCTTCCTCTCAAAAGTCACAACTACGTATGAGCACACCTGCTAGCAACAGATGACCCGTCAGAGGTCTCGGATCGCAGATCCCAGATGCCTCGTCGATCTTCATCTTCATACCATATTTACCTCATAATCTCCTGGTAGATCAACTGCTTCAGCTGCTCCTTGCTCAGGTTGTCTTTGTGCTTGTCAAAGTCAAAGAACTCTTCGGGGATAGGGGGCGCTGTTGGCTCGTCCTCGGGGTCATGGTAAGGCTCAAGGTATGGGTGCTTCAGAGCCTCCTCCACGGTGATGCGCTTAACAGGGTTGAATGCGAGGAGCTTCTCGAGCAGGTCGAGGGCCAGATCCGAGGTCTTGGGGAACAAAGTTCGGAAGGGAACCTTCTTCTTGAAGGGAAGCGATCGAATGTACTCTCGAGCGCGGCGCGACTTGATTCCGTAGTAGTCTTCCATAGTGGGCGTGCCCAGCACGTCCAGAATGAGTGTCAACTGGTGGTGGTCTAGCGGTCAAAGGGTCAGCAAAGAGCTCTATCGTCTCGAGCATTTCAGCAATCACTTACAGTCCTTGCCAGGGAATAGGGGCTTGCCGCTGAGCATCTCGGCGAGAATGCAGCCAACCGACCACACATCAATAGCCTTGGTGTACTCCTTGAAAGTTAACATGATTTCGGGCGCGCGGTACCATCGAGTCGCGACATATTCAGTCATGAAACCGGAGTTGTCCTCCTGGGAAGCAGCGGATCGCGCAAGACCAAAATCGCAGACCTTGAGATCACAGTTGGCGTTGAGGAGGAGGTTGGAGGGCTTCAAGTCTCGGTGCAGCACGTTGGCTGAGTGCATGGCCTTGAGGGCGCGGAGAGTCTGGTAGATGAAGTACTGGCAGTGATCGTCAGAAAGGTCCTGGGTGCGGATGACTCGGTGCATATCCGTCTCCATCAGCTCCTGTATCGTTGGTTAGTCTGCTGTTGCTATTGCGACTGAGCGCCGGTGGTACAAACCTGGATCAAGTAGACTTCGTTAAATGACTCGTAGTTTCGGGGCTTCTGGATATCGAGAATGGAGATGATGTTCTCGTGGTTGAAATATCGCAACAGCTTCATCTCTCGCAGGGTTCTTAGACAGAACATGGAGTGATCGAAAGGAGTGATCTTCTTGATGGCGACCTTTTGGCCGGAGGGCTTGTGAATGGCAGAGCTGGAGAAGAGTTAGATTTTGATACACTGCGTAAATCACACGAGCGAAACACAAGAAAACATACCAAACAACACCGTAGGCGCCCTCACCAACAACATCCTGAATATCATACTGCTCGCTCACGTTGAACGAGATCTTGCGGGACCCCGCAGCATTAGGGGGGTTCGATCGAGACATGGTCGCGGTGAAAAGGAGGGGAAAGCAGAAGAGGATTAGAGCGACCGAAAAGCTACGACTGAATCCGTGCAGAGAAGAATGCGCAGCCGCTCGATCGGTCGGTCGGTCGGTAGAGATGTTGTAGAAATAAGGTAGAGTCAAGTCAAGTCAAGAGAAAAGGACCAGCCAAGCAAGACGAAGAAGACTCCTTTGTTGGTACTTGAAAGGACCTGGACCTGGACTTGGACCAGCTGGACTGACTGGCTTGAACTGGGCTGGCTGATTAAGGATGATTTGAGGGGTCAGGTATTTGAGCTCCACCCAATACAATCGCAAGATTTGATTATCGACGAGACTCAACAGAATCAAGCGAGATGTGCAGTTGATGATCTATAGCGACTGAGAAAAGTACCAAAGTTGAAAGGTGTAAAATAGGTGAGTATTTAGTATGAAGAAAAAAGGGTTGACAGCGACGGGGAGTTATAGTAGCGATGAAGTAGTACAGCAGCTAAGGTGCTAAGGTAAGGTAGAGATGGAACAGAAGAGCTCCACATCCGCTCGGGCCGTGCTGGTGCTGGTTCGCAAGTTGAGAGCGCGGGGCAGAAGAGGGTCTTGCACTGCTGTAAAAGACCCGTACAGAGGCTAGCGCGTCGTGGCAGAGGCCCAGGTTTCAGTTCGGTTCGCCGTCGTCAACGGTGAGTATAGGTGAGAATGGGTAAGGATATTTGCTGCACGGGCTATTTCTTAGGGGAGAGAGTGAGAAAGTCTTCCGAATTTAGCAGTTGAACTGGTCTGTGGGTAAGGTAGTCTATCCCGTCCGTAGAGAGAGAGAGAGAGAGAGAGAGAGAGGTATTGCCTCTGACTGGGTCTGGATCTGACACAAAAGGAATAGAGGATAACTTTTAAAACAAGACAGGTTGGTTGAGATGTGAAACAAGCACGATGAGTCAAGACAAGTCAAGACGGGCGGAACAGAAGGGTAGTTAACCAATATCACTAGTTCAATCAATCATCTCCTTGGTCATCTGATTCTTTGTCCCGTTGGGCTGATGACTCTGAGATGTGATAAAGCCAAAGCTGGGCGGCTAAGAACCAACAACTACTTGCTCAACTCAAGCTGGTGGAGGTGTCGCCTCAGCCCGATACCTGAGGTAGTGGACATCCAGTGACTTGTCTTCAATGCAGAGAAAGGACTCATAATACGACAGAGTGTCCTTTGAGTTTACCTAGCTAGGTACGCAGGCAGATCTCTTCAAGGGAATGCGTGATCGCAAGACGAAACGAAACCCTTGGAAGAATAAACCAAGGTTCATGGTTCATAGGTACCTAGACAGGTCCAGAACATCTGTAATGATCGCCAGGAGGGGGCATTCCATAACAACACCAACATTACCGAAAAGCTATTGAATAAACAATAGAACAGTTGAACCTGGAACAACTAAACAAACAAGAACGGAACGACAGAGCAACTATGAACCCCATCATCTCGGATATTGCAGTACAAGACTCCTTGGATATAGTGGATGATCCTGGATTAACAAGCTTAACTTAAGGGTGATAACGATTGAAGGAAGACAAAGTGGGGGAGGGGAGAGGATAGCTCTGATTGACTTTATTAACCATGGAACGGGTAGGACGGACAGCTTCCCGTTAAGTAAAGTACCTGACGATACGTGATAATCACAGAGACAACAGACAAGTCCAATGTATCCGTCTGTAACAGACCTAAACGAAACGAAGACACTGTACTCCGTAGCATCAACCCTCCGAGACGAAACGTTACAGAACCTCCCAATGACATGACGCTAGCGATTCAAAATACTGGGCGTTTAGCATCTGACAGCCCCGAAACATGGAGAATGCTACTCTGCCCTCTGCCCTCTCGTCTTCTTCAGTGGATCGCATCAACCCCCTGTTCGACAAAGATTCCTCAACATAGTACGTACCTATCTATGCGTTTCACCAACCTTAGTACCTAAATGCCATGCCGCTTCACATGTTACCGACTCTCATTCTTCCTCCCTCAACGGCATGGCCTGAACTGAGCTGAGCTGATTCACCTGGATTATGAGGTATGTACCGAGGTAGGAATGTAAAAAGAGAAGCACCGTGTCTCTATGTTCTTAAAATAACCTCCCCCAGCGCCTAATTCTAGCCATCATTGGCTACTTGGCCGTTAGGCGCGGGCGTTTCACACCCGCCGACTTGGCGGCGTTTCATCATTGGATAGCGAGGTCCTTGTATCTCACGTACTGTACCTACCTTACTATACCAACTCAGGGAACATCGCGTCTGCGGCTGCGTCTGGTGCCTGTATCAGATTTCATTCCATGGGATTGGGGACCAACCCCTCGGTCATGGATTCATTCATCCAAGGAATCGGGTCTCCTTTCCGTTTGGTTTCTGAAGGAATGCACTTCTAAAAATATCTTGCATTACTATGCATGTCAGTCTATCGTTCTTGGTTGGCTGTATCATGTCTTGACCCTAGCTGTGCTGTTTAATGCTATCATCATGGGCCCCTCTGCTCTGCTCTGTACTACAACATCACCTCACCCCGTCACGTTCAAGGCAATCTTCACTATTTTGCTCACAAAACAATTCATTTCATTCACTCACTCTAATTGACACCGTTCGTCCTCGCATCCCTGTTACAAAAAACAGCCGACTGCTTCTCCAGGACCTCGACTCCATTCATTGAAACCCTCCTCATCCCGATCCCAATATTGCAAGGACAGATCCGACCCACTCCTCCGTCTACAAACGCTCGACTTTTCGTGAGCTATTCTACTGAACAACCTTGATACAAAAGTTAGTTTGTCATCTCAACCAATATTCTCATCGATCAACTCACCTTTTCTCTCAGCATGCCTAGCCATTGAGCTGCGCTCACACCCTGGTCGGCTCGATCCTCCACCAGCAGCGTTTGCGCCCAGAGCTTCAGACTAGGTTCTCCGTCTTCTCGCACGATATACAGGTGGGGCAATGTGATGCTGCCAACCCCTAGTGACTTGTGGTCCCGGCTCTTCTGAACAATAGCTCGCACCCTTTCGTTGAAGTCTCCCTCAAGCTCGGGTACGCGACCCTTGCCGACCTGGATCTGGCCTCTGTCTTCCACTCCAAACACATCTTGCACCAATTGCGGTACGGCATCACGGCCGACCCACAAGAACTGAGTTTGTGCATCATCGATGAGGTACAGGCCGTAGGGTACAAGCCTCTCTGAAGAGAGGTTAAGCGCAGGAGGGAGCGCAATGTGGCCCGTCTCCTGGTCGGGAACTCCCGCGTTGTCAGGCATATCATGCAGTGAGTAGAGTCGTGGGTAAATGTAGCGCATCAAGAGAGGCACAGGAAGTGTTGACAAGAGGCAGAGCGCTGCTGATCTGATGTCGGAGGGAATTTGAGATGACTTGCGGAGACCAACGTTCTTGATCAGCCCCAGGAACAGGAGGGGAAGACCGCGGAGGTTGGCGGGGAATTGCAGACCGCCACCCATGCTGCCTCCAGCCAACTCCTTCTTGAACGTTTGCAAGAGCTCGGTAACCTTGCTCTGCAGAGCGTCGCGGGCCGCATCTAGGCCGCTTGAAAGGGCCCGCTCCACGGCCTTGTGGCTGAAGTAAGTGGTAATGGCACACTGGTCCGCTGAGGCGTACATATCGGATAGATTGGTCGTTGTAGGAAGGGCCAGAGTCAAGACTCGGATGCGACGCTCACCATTGCAGGTTGTGTGTAACACGGCTGCTTGGAGGCAGATGACGTTCTTGGTAAGATTCTCATCAATAGCCACCTCAACAACGTAACATTGATCGCGGGGGAAGGCAGGGAAAGCGCAGAGATCAGAGCTTCGGTTGAAGAAGTTGCCGTAGAAAGTGTTCATTCTTAGACCACTTGTGGCTCGGATTCGGAGAACAGCCTCGAGACCAATTTCAGACGAAAGATAGTCGCTAAACTCCGAAGCAAACTTAAGGGCATCCTCAGGTCGCGAGGCATGCCAGCCTGGGTAGAACCAGGTCTGGCCACCAGTGTAGCGAGGGAGGTTGCTGAGCGAAGCCACATCTTGATACTGTGAAGAGAAGAGGAACATATCGATGGAGACCTGGCTCTTTGAGCATTCGACAGCAAAGCTCTTGTAGAAACTGTTGGCTGTTTGGAGCAGAGCTCCCTCTTTTGATGTGCCAAGAAGCTTCTTGTCCTCACGCATCTCGAGCTTGCCGACACCAAGGTTGGGCAGGGAAGCAGTCAAAACGACAATCTTACCTCCCAGGGTGGAGATTAGCTTGTGTGCTGCACGCAGGGCCGATCCCATGCATGAACCATTGCTCTGGTTGTTCTGGAACATGTCGGGAAGCTTCTGCAGGAACTTCTCCACGCTTTGTCGGCTCTCGCTAAGAGGAACTAGGAGCTCGTTGGGGATAGGAAGGAAAGGCTCGTCGAGATCGCTGACAACCAGCATATTGGTCTCGCCATTCTCATCAGTGTCTTTGGGGATCGAGAAGTAGTGGAGGCTAGAGTCCACAGCCAAGAAACCAAGACGCGTGCGGCGATCAGCATTTGGTATCCGGTCAAGGCTGTCCAAAATGGTGCGGGCCGCGGTGGCCACGAGTCCGGTTGAGACAGCAGCGTAGCTGACATCGAAACAGAACAGGTAAATGAGGGGCTGAGGTGGGCGAACCATGTACTCCTGGGGAGCAACATATTCAACAACAGCATGGTTCAGCTCGGGTCGCTGCCATCGGTCAACACTCTGCTGGGCAGCGGCATCCCAATCGAAAGCCTGAGGAACGTCGTTGGTGAGATTACAGATATTACACCTCCATCGGTGTCCCTGGTCCAGGAAAGTGACATAGGGGTTGATATATGATCTACAACGTCGGCAACGCGAGATGACTTGATCCTGCACAACAGGTAAGGGATCCTCATCGTCATGGAGAGAACCGTAGGGCTGGATGACGAGCGCAAGGGGCAGCTTGGACTTTTTCAGGAGCGAGTGGGTGGTGGGAACAGCGTTGAGAGTCGATCGGAAATATCGCGGGGAGCAGTTGGCGTCCGGGGACGGAGTAAGACTCGACTAATTGGCGAAGTCAGTGATTGACAATATTACCACGCCTGAAAATTAGCAACTCACGTTGGGAGGAAGAACAATCGGGGGCGGGGGAAGATCAAGCTCCGAGACATTGAAGGGCTGGCTAAGGAGATCAGTTGGATAGAGCTGGTTCAGAACAGCAGGGCGAGGAGGCTGAGCGGCCTGGGGTTGTTGAGCCTGGCCGCCAATGTTCATGTTGCCGACGCCTTGAGTAATGCCGCCAACTCCTGGAGCGGGCTGCTGAGCGCCAGGTGCTGGGTAACCTTGATCGGGAGCTTGGTAGCCATATTGAGGAGCCTGAGGAGCAGCGGGTTGCTGTGCGCCGTATCCCTGGGGATATTGGTATCCTTGAGGGGCAGCGGCTTGAGGTTCGGCCTGATAACCTCCATAACCTGGCTGAGCGGGAGGGGCACCGAATTGCTGAGGAGCACCGCCGGTCTGAGCACCAGCGACGGCGTTGGCACCGGTACCGACCTCGAAAGCTTGGGCCGCATACCCTCGCTTCTTCTTCTTGTGGCCTTGATCGTGGGGCTGTTGCTGTTGGGCGGCGGCAGGGTCCTCGTAAGCTTGTTGAGGTTGATGTTCTTGGCCAGCATATTGATCGTATTGCTGGGCTGGATAGCCTCCGAAGCCATCACCAGGAGGGGGCATCGACATGGTTGAAGTGTGAAGGGAGCAGCGTCGCACCCGAGGTTGAGGTAAGGTATATAAGGATGTGTAAACGATGCCGGTCAATCGGTCGAGAAACGGTTCAAAAGGCGCTGCAGAGGAGCAGGCGTTTTAGCGATTAACAGAAAATGGGAGAGCAAAAGGCGACACCCGATCCGAAGCTCCCAGTCGACGAAATCTGTATGTTGGACTGGGATGGAGGAGGATAAATGGAGGTGGGTGTTTGGTGGTTGATGAGCTCAGAGCTGTTAGGTAGCGTAGCCTGTGTCTGTCTGTCTGTCTGCATGTCTGGCCTCTTCGCATTGGTCACCGCCACAGCGACAAAGCCAAGAATCCTGTAGTGCCAAAGGCGGGGCTACCTACTACCTAATCTCATGGTTGCCTGAGCCACGCTATCAGATGCCAGAGACGGCGAGAAGAGGACAGCGATATTACTAGATATCCTCACGTGTTGATATGAGTCAATTCAGAAGAGAAATCCATTGGATTTTGGAGATGTGTCCATGCTCATCGATATTACAAGCTTGGAGCTACTGTGGCGTCAAAGCTCCATTGGAAGCTCAAGGCTGGCGTGGGAGTGCACAGCCACATCCATTGTATTCCGTACCATGTCATGTGTGGGATATAAATCAAGAACTGTGGCAGTCAAGAATACATACCTTACCTTACTAGTTACCTAGGTATTTCTTAAAACTTGTATTAATATGCATAGCTAGATGCGTATCTCTCATCGTCCTGATCAGAGTAATTTGTCCTGTTCTCGATATGGATAATGAGAGGAAGGTAGCCTTCAACTTGTGGCCCTATACAACGTGCCTAAGTCTTGAAAATGATCGCGGATGTTGATTTGCCTGTATTGAATTAAGAGCGATATGCTTTGGGTTTGTATAACTCAATCGAGCTCATCCTCAAATTGGGTTTTTGAAAGTCATGTTGATTCTTGGCTTTGATTCATGTGTCCATCACCAAAGCCTGTTGCCCCAGGAACTCTGTCTCAGGCCAAATGAATACACAAAAGCACATGTCGTCCAAATAGCCGACTCTTAGGGCCCAGGTGATTTATTTAAAACCAGGGACTTTTATGACTTGAGAGGTCACTGAAGTAAGAAACCAGTGGTGGTATGCATGAAACACCTTATGCACTTCTGGGTAACGATGAAATGTATAAGTACTAACCTAGATTAGGGAGACATCTGGGCTAAAAAGCGTTTCATACAGTTCTTTTAGTCAATATGCTATTATGTAGTAAATTTGACTATTTGTTGATAGATTCGAGCTCCTCACCGTGGTGTAAGTGGTCACATTTGCGAAGGTAGCAGCATAGAATCACAGGACTTATGTAGAACGAGTGATGGATAGCACAAGGAGAGAAAGATAACTTTATTCACGTTGACTACATAATGTTAAGCCGTATGAGTCGGAAGATAGTAGACAGTCCTTCCTCATATCGCGCCTGTCTCGAGCCGAGGCACCTGATTGATGAGGGTTGGCCGCTGCACAATTAGTGTCGCCAATATACATACTTCTAGCAAGCCCTATGCCTATCAATATATTCTTATTCTCTCTTTATCATCGAGAAGTTAGGCACGGGTTTGTGTGTATCATGCAGAGCCGTAAAAACAACCGCTCTTCAAAATGTTGCACAGATGGTCAGCGTTGCAGTTTGTTGTTGTCTACTTTCAGTACAGCGCTTGTGTTGCCTTGTCTACAGAATGCCTTGGGATTATCGAATCATACAATTGTTTGGCAGGTCAAGGAAACTCAGAGTGATTCATGTGCTTGTACTCTGGAGAGTAACCAGATGACGAGAAGAAGCAACGGTTAGTTCAAGCATGAGGTGATGAACAGTGTAACAAGAGTGACATGTTTCTTTCGCATTGAATCAGTTAGAAGCTTGGTGATCAATTTGTTAAGCTCTCATGCTTTCCATAGACCTTGGATGTTACGGTGTAAAATTAGTCTCGACTGCATATATGCTAACACACAGGCTTTCAACCACTCTTATCACCGTCTGAATTCCATATGATAGTATGATTTCTCTGTAAAGATAGAATAGCGCAGCTTCTCATATGTAGCCATTCAGAGCGCCAGACAAAAACATCAGGATTGCTTCTTCAAGCCTCACACAAACCCCCTGCATCACGACACAAACATAGACTGTTCTCGATTCACCACAGGGGGAAATAAGTCAGCCGCCACAAAAGCTTGAATCCTCCAGATTGTTAACAATCAAGGTATGGCAGGTGAGTCTAGGCAATCAGTGAGTGTTTGTAGGGCAAGACATTGCCCAATCCGTACCTAAGGTAGGTATTTTATGTGGTTTATTTTTGCACTTCATCTCATCTTTTGCACTGCCACTGCATGGATCGCATGGACGGCAGCGGCCCGGGATAGCTTCTTGGCATTCTCAGGCATAGGAACATGTTCAAGAGCACGATTTTGCACTGAATCAAGGCAGCTCGAAATGGAGAGGCCCTTGTTCCCGTCTCTCAGACTGAGTACCCAAGGTTCCAACCGTGGCTCATTCCATACAACAAGGTATCAGGCCCAAGTGTTTCGATACATCGTCCCCCTCCATGGTCCACTAACATCAGCCAAGTTACAGGAGGGCAGCCCCTCAGACAAGACCTGGACCCTGTTTTTTCGATACCTAGGTACCGAACAATCCAATTGGCGATCCCCGAACCTAAGTTCCATTAACGGGCGGGTTTTCGCGAATACTGTACCTTAGGTAGTTCGAGGGCGAACTAATAAGTTAGTCCAGGTACTTGACTTTCCATACTCACATGCATCCCTAAAGTAGTACTCTATCCCCCAGATCCTTCAGCTCTTGGTCCCCTCAATTCTTTTCGCAACCCCCTTTCGGCTGCCTCTCTCGCTCTCGCTCTATCTCTTCCCTCCCTCTTCATACTCTATTCTTCTTTACTTCTCCAAGTGCGTTGATCGCATTCGACACTTCTCTTCTCCAGCTCAGCGCATCTTTCCTCACTATTGCCAATCGCCGTTTTCGCATTGCACGTATCGCAATCAAACATGGCCAAACAACCTTCAGCTCTCAGGTACAGCTGCACCGCTAGCTTTCACTTCACTCCAAGGACAGTATCTAATCGACTCTAACAGCCAGGTCCTTCCTCTCATCATCGTCTTCGCTCTGCTCAGCGTAGGCGGCTGGATCGGCTACCAAGTCTACATCAGCGTCGCCAAGATGTCCGATGCTGCATCCGAGCGCATGGGCAAGAAGAACGTCGTTTTCACGAAGGATGGTGTGAAGGTCGGCGTTAAGCAAATCAAGAACGAAAACTATGTCGATGCGACGCAAAGCTGGTTCGTCAAGGCGTGGAATCTAGGCACAACATCAGATGCTAGTAAGAGGTGCGTACATCGTGGTATCTTTTCTCATGAAAGGGGGATAAGTTCTGACAATGTCTACAGCAAGAAACAAAAATAAACTCGATCGCCACTCCGTCACGAATTTTCTATCTTGATTCGAATATGCTAGGGGCATGGGTAGCACGCACGCATCCAGACATCCATAGGACTGACTATTCAACGAATTCCTTCACGAGGACAGTTTCTTTAAACTTGATTCATATTACGCCATATATCCGGTTGCAAGACTGTTCTATAATACAACACATTGCACTTAAAAAGGTTCCTGTGATCGTAACCTTCCCTACCATAAGACCCCATTGGATACCTTATCCACTCGTCTAATACATCCAATCCAAAATGGCACCAGCCAAACCCCTACACTTTCGTTTCGAGTATCGGATCTGCAATTGCACAATCGAGTTTAGATCAAACAAATTCATGGCAATCTTTGAACGCCTGGTATCCAATTCAACAATGGCACAATGCCAACATATAGACTAAAAGTTGACCAAGGTTATTCAGGACCAGCCATCCTCTATTTGATAGGTTGTCCAGAACCGTTGTAACGTCTATGTGGCATATTTAGAGATAAGATGTTTTCAATGTCCTTCAGAATTATATCTCTGATATCCCATAATTAACTCTGAAATTGCAACAGGCCATCGGCTACCCCCTCGGTATTTGGTAAAGACCCCCTGGCTTTGCTCAGCAGCTCGGTTTTTTGCTTCTCGGCTCTCTCCTTCTGCATAGCTTCATGCTGTTGTATTGGGTTCAGAGAATATCCTGCCATAGCTGGTGCCGTCTTGGACGATAAGAGCTTTTCAAAGTTGTAGGAGGCAGGGTACGGGCTAGCCATCAAGCCATCCCTGCGGATGAGCATGGACGGAACACGAACATTGAGCTGTGGAGAAGTGTCAGTTGACGGTGAAGTTGATACCAGAAAAAGCAATAAATATGGGGACAGATAAATGCTGAAAAGGGAAAATAAGACGAACAAAGCAGAAAAAGAAAGGAAATATCAAGCGGAGGCAACTAGCTCCAGGGGTTTCAGAGAGGGTACTCACTTGTTTAAGCACGTTGGCGTACCTAACACCAAGATGATTGCCAATAAACTCAAGTCGACCTTTAACCCATGCTCTCTGTGCATCAGTTGTATAATCTTGACCCTGGACACAAGTCAGGGGCCAAGTCAGGAAATACCCTGGCAGACCTTTCAGGGCATCTTCCTCTCCACAGCCAAACGCGGACAGGTTAGCGCGCTCAAGAAGCTCCCTGCGACTGGAAAACCAGCCCAATTGGTAGGGCACCGAGGAAATGATATCCGTGATGGTATCAACACACGTTCTCGCGGCTGTTGCGTATTCGGGGGTTGTTCGGTAGTCGACCGGGGCGCAAACCCATGCAGCACAGCGAACAATCAGTGATGCGAGAATGATGCGAGAGCAACGCATCAAGTTCCATACGCTGACAACCCAGAGATCCTGATATGCGTCTATTCGCCCTGGGAAAACCTCAGCCATGCCGTAGTTTCCACTGGGAACATTGTCCTCCCAAGCCACAGCTTTGTAATGGAAGTACTCGGGCAACTGGTTCGCCCAGGCCACATGTTGCTGATCGAGAGTCTGACATCGACGAATAATATCTAGAAGCAGCTCAATATTCTCAGGGCTACGGGCCAGGGACGCCATCAAGCGATTGGACTCAGCCCTGAGCTCTGCTGTACGGATGTTAAGTCGCTGACACTCGGCTCCGTACTGATTCTTGTAGCTGTCCGTAATCCACCATTCGACTCCCATAGCCGGGGGTGTGCCTGTGGTCAAAGTGTGAATGATCTAGTCGCTCGTTAGATAATTGCTAGCTGAGGAATAAATAGAACGGGCATACCATTTGCGTTCTTGTGGCTACAAAAAGAGCCAGGCCTGTTTTCGTTCGCATCTGCTTCCTATCTCTCGACTTAACTAGTTGAATAGCTCCTTCAATATGAGATCCCCAAGCGAGCATTCCCAATTGCTTTGCAGTAATGTTCTCAAAAAGTCCCAAAAGCAGCACAGCTGCCAAGGTTGAGTCCTCCTTGGATAGAACGGGATCCTTCAGAGCGCTGAATGTGGCGGAAAGTGCTTTCGTATAACATCCTAAAGCCTTGTTCTCAAAATTGCAACCTGAACCGACACGGTTCCCCAGAGATGCCATGGCACATGCATCAAACGCTAGCTTAAAATGGGACGCCTGCTTCTCGCTTTTAAGGAGAGGCACAACGAATTCCATCCATCCACGCGTGTTATCGTGAGCAGGGAGCAGAACAAAGTTCGATAGAAAGTGGCACGTTGCCTGCTGGTCCACCGGAAGTTGGAGAGTTGATATAATAGACTGATCGGGTGTTGGTTTGTGAATAGCTACAGCCTTTGAAGGTTTACCCTGCTTCAGCGTCGTGGCTTTCTTGCTGGCCTTGCGAGCTCTTCGTTCAGTTGCCTGCGTCTCATTGCGGAAGACGAGATCGAATTCATCTTTGTAGCCAGGGCATTGTCGCCTGGATTTGGCGCATTGATTACAGGTTGGCTTCGTTTCATCGCACTATGACTGTGAGCTGATGCGTCTAAAGGGCGCCAGGAAAACTCTGCTCGAGAAAATCCATGCAGCAGTAAAATAGTAACACACCTTGATTCTTCGGGCTCTGCACATCTGGCAACCCCTAGAGGGCTTGCCGCAGTAGACCATGATTGACCGTGTTTCTTGATGAATCCCAAGAGCGACTAACCGATCACGATGTTATGTCAAAATTCCCAGCAGGGGATATTGACATAAGTGGAAAGAAGATGGGGGAGGATTATTGTCCAACAGCTGACTGTCCAACGGCCTCCTGGGAGGACAGAGTAAACGAGAACCGCGGAATAGGGCGTACAAAGACGCGAGGTTGCATACGGAGATGAAAGAGAGCGAAGGCCGTAGCTGGTCACTTAATGTGACAGATCCAATATGAACAGTTCAGTCTTTTGGAAGAGTGAATGAAAGTCTAGTAAATGACGATGCTCTGCTTCGAGATGGTCAACACCTATAAAGTTTGAGATAACCAAGCAACCAAGAGAGAGTAAGAGTGCAGCTCTCAGAGATGAAGGACCAATTTAATGCAAACACTGACTAGCTGGTGGCAAAGACTCCGAGCTGTCGGTGGTTCTGGTGTTAAAAGAGTTCGTCTTGGTATGTAGGTACGTATGTACGCGTATATGACAGGGTATGACAGGGGACGATGATGGCTGACGGGGAAGAAAAAGCAACAAGAGGGTCCATGCAAAGAAAGAAAGCGAAGGGGAAAAAGAGGCAAAGGTGTCCGAGAAGCCGTATCCGAGACGAGTGAGGACGATGGATATGTTTGCTTCGCCTTACACAGCGGGGGGGCTAAACAGACGACAGCAGGTTGGCGGTGGAACGTCGACGACGAGATGGAGGGGAGGACAAGGGGGTCAACGTGATGACAAGCGATGAGACAGTCCGAGTTTGCAAGCTTGGCTCAGGATGTCAATGCGAGTGAGTGACAAACGAGGTGATAAGTGACAGATGACGATAGTACAGTACATACATGCAGCAGAGGACGGAAGAATTGCTTTTTTAGCGACGCCGTTGGAGGAGGGAAAACATGGCAAGAAAAAGAATCCTGACAAAATTGGCTGGATGCTGCAAGGCAAGGCAAGGCAATGCGATGCAATGCAATGCGACGACGCGATGTACGAGGATGGATCGTCAAGACCCCGCTTGAGCGGGCTGTCAGTACATATAGGTTAGTAGGTAGCAAACAATAACGGTGTTTGCCGTTATAAGCGTGTACCGAATGTAATCCGAATGCCAGATCTGGTCAAATATGCCCCAATTTGACTGAGTGTCGTGCCGATCAAAGTCAAAGTTGAAGAGACGAGTTTTGAGTCGTGGAGTTCTGGAGCCAAACGTTTTAGAATAGAGCGGGAAGACGGGATGCCGTCCCTGATGTGCACTCAGGCACTTACTTCACTCTTCCCTAGGCACTGTAACTTAGTGGCCTCTGCTAATGAGTCTAAAGGGCCACAGCCAATTAAGTTATGGCGGGGACTGACACCACGAACCCGCTTCCACTGATGTGAGGTGCTCTAACTTTCCATGTGGGCTAGGGTTGGAGGCTTGAGCGCCCCCCGGGCTCATTACAGGGGAAGCTTAAGAACCCTGTAGCCTGAGCCTGAATTGGTGGGTGGGTGAGATTCCACAGACAGACAGAGAGATCAAGAAAGATGAACCTCGGCATGTCATTGTAGCATTGACGTATACTCAATTGGTCCAGAACTTGTCACACATTTTGATATGAAGTGTGTGTATGTTTTAACTGACGTCCAAGATTATAGTCCAAGATGTTGAGCCGAGGTTCATGGTTTCAATATACTCACTACAGTTGAAGGGGGAGGGCGCAGCTAACTAGGTAATCGACAGCCCGGCAAAAAGGCCCAATGATGGTGATAAATACGATACAGAACATTGTAATATCACTAGCGGTGGCAGGAAGAGGCATGTTTATGTCCGCTATTTCCACTATGCAAGTTACCTCAACTGCCCGCCGCTTTGGAGGGAGGGGGGGAGAACAAGAACCTAACCAACATGAACTAACTAAGAATCAAGGCCCAACATCCATTGCCAGGATCATCATGCAGATACAATCCGATCGTCTATAGAACGGTCAGACATACATACTTGTAGTACATGATCCAATGAGACAAGATCGATGAGGGTCGGCATTTGTGACAGTCGCGCTATTCTATTCGATGGATTATTCGAATAGAATACCCTTGACCAACGTCCTGATCACGGGACCTTTCCGTTGATGCCCGTAGTCAGGGATGCTTTACGTGCTGTCAATCCTGTCATTGTTTTAATAAGCGGGCGGCACAGTCGCATCGGATGATCCTGATGATTTTGGGGCTTTTGTCAATGTCAGTCAATGTGGGATATCCTCGCTTGAATCTTGATGATCTCTACCCAGGGACCCTATATACAATGTGACATATATAGAAGCGTTTCGGTACCATTCATATCAAGGAGCATCCTGGTTGTCCGTGGTATCGATGAGATAGATAGTGATCGATCTCCCTCGTGTACAGAACGCCACGCAAAAGCAAATACTTACATTTACGACTGGTAAGGCTGGCACACAGACAGTTCTGATTCTTGAGTGCCACAAATCGAACGATGGGTTCATTGCCGCTTCTGGTAATAGCGGCTAACGTTAGCCCATGTGGGATGTCTCGGCCATCAACGCCTCATCGCCGTTAAAGGTTTCACATATCCAGCCCTTCATGATCCATCTTCTCAAGCTGAGACATAGTAGAGCTTTTATTAGACTTGGCTTAGTTGGCAAGCCACCTCAAAACATGTTTTCTGCAGCAAGGAGCCGAGGCATCTATGTTACCAAGGTCTCCCTTGCAAGGCTGCATCAACCTCAAACCAACACACTCAGCCTCCATTCCTTCATACATTTGCGATGGGTGGGCCACGCCGTAATAATGAGGCTTCGTGCCTCGGTCTTAGACATAAACGGGCGTCTGCATCTGGTCGATGCTCATCTCTTTTGGATGGCCTCAATGCGCATTCCGGATCGCTGGGTTTTCCGCCGTCTCAGCCCTAATAATAAAATATCGAAGCCTGGATTTTCCACAAACAGCTTCTTGTCAAAGCTTCACAGAATACGCCTCCCATCTCTTTTGGAATAATCTCGTACTTCGCGCTTCGGGCTTCATATTTGCGCGAGCTCTCGATTCTCCCATTGCTGAAAGGCCTCATAAACCACGTTTCTCGTGCTGCTTAGAGGCAGAAGCCTGTGACGTTCAGAGACGTACCACTGTCCGCTTATTCTTAGAATGTAATGATAGGCCATTCATTAAAAGTGCATGTTGCACATATTATTGAGATACTGTACCGTATATACTAAATGCACTTCAGCCAGTTATATCTCGGCAAAGGTTTCTTGTGTAACTTGTTAGCATCATCTGAGCCATTAGTAAATGATTCAAGCCAAGGGCTGCTCCAAAGAGCTTCTATCTACCCAGTTCAACTGTCATGGGTTTCTGTACAAGACAATCCCGGAATAAATGGATATTCCCGTCAAGTAGTCCGGGCTTCACCGGCACATCCTTCTCTACTTTCGGTGTGCCGACCGGCATCCCAATTCAGTCACCCTAGACCGGCACCGGCAAACGAGTGTATTATCTCATCAATGTCCAAGTCAACTACAGGGCGTAGTCTCCCTATAAATAACCAGTAAAATACTGTAGTTTGAAGATGATAGACAAGCATCATTCACTCATCATTAGCATTATCATCAAGAAAACCCTTCAAGTTCACCGCCAAAATGAGCAAGATCTCCGACTTTGGCCTACTCTCCTTCGACGTCTATGGCACTCTCATTGATTGGGAGACCGGCGTTTTGAATGGCCTCAAGCCCCTTCTCCAGTCCAATAATGCCGAAATATCTCGGGCAGATCTCTTGAAGATCTACCATGAGGCTGAAGTTGCTCAACAGAAAAAGACTCCTGACATGAAGTATTCTGAGCTTCTGACCACCATCCACCCTCATGTTGCAGAGCGTCTTGGCTTCTCTAAGCCTACATCTGAACAAAATAAGGCTTTTGGCGATTCGATTGGATCATGGCCTGCATTCCCTGACACTGTTGATGCTCTTCGTCGACTCGGCAGACATTACAAGCTCGTTGTTCTGTCCAATGTCGACCGCGAGTCCTTCTCCGGCAGCAATGCAGGTCCTCTTCAAGGCACTCCCTTTGACCTGATCATCACTGCACAAGACGTTGGAAGTTACAAACCTAACCTGAACAACTTTAAGTATATGTTGCGGGAAGTGGAGGCCAAATTTGGTATTCCCAAGGAAAAGGTGCTTCAGACTGCGCAAAGCCAGTTTCATGATCATCAGCCCGCAAAGCAGTTAGGCATCAAATCAAGCTGGATTGAAAGACCTGGAGCTAGTATGGGCAACACAAAGGATCCTGTGTATAATTGGAAGTTTGCCACACTTGGAGATATGGCCGATGCGCTGGAGAAGGAACTTGCTAGCAAGTAAATGAGTCTAAACTTGATATACACCATGTAATACAGATCATTCATGAAGAATTGTCAAATTCCTAACCTTTACTTGAACTTGATCTGCGCACTGTTCAACTCAGAAATATTCAAGTGATTATTCAGCAGAAGTTATTGAGTCTTATCAATGTGACTCGAAGGGAGTAGTAGCAGACTGGTGTGCTTATCCAGTCTCCAAGATTCAGCGCTAAATCAAATCGAAGTCCTTGTACGTGGCAATGACCTTGCTACAGTGAGAGAACTTTGAACAATGTAATGTGGTGGAGTTGTAGTGTACATAGTTAAGATGAAATTCAATAGCGTAAATCATAAGTCATATACCATTAAGCCTCCAGCTGCTCAAACCCATGATCAAACCAATCTCCCAAATCTGGCAATGAAATCACTTCCGTACGCGCAGGCAGAGAGCAACCAGTCTTGTAACCTCCGGCCATGCCAGAACACTGATAAGTAAGCGAAGACCCCCCAAAAACGTCCAGCATAGAGTTCTCCTGTCGAGGCAGCTGAAGCGATTCTCCAGGAACAATCTGCTGCATGGCAACCCAGTTTCGAAACTGGAGATACCCATCCTCGTCGAGCTTCCCAGTACTGTCTCGTCTCTTTGCGTGATTCAGTCTGTCGAAAGCAATCTCTAGCCCTTCTACTGCGCGTTTCTCACCACTTGTCGAAAAGACACCGGTTGATATTTCTCGCAGTAATTCCATCCCTTTCTTGCAGGCATCCTTGCAACTGCTGCTCCTGTCAGAGACACATTTTGCTACCAGGGCGAGAACAGCAGCGCAGCAGGAGCTGAACTCCGTGTAAGAAGATTTTGAAAGACTACTCTCATCGTGCAGAGTTTGACAGAGGTGAATAGTAGTGACGGCACTGTTAATACAGTCATTGACTAGTTCGCTTCTAAGTTTCGTCCACTCTGCATTCGGCGTGTCCTTGGTGTTGATATTCAGCTCGTCCAGAATAAAAGATCGGCCAATCAGGATATGAACCAAATTATATGTCAAGAAGAGGTGTATGTTGGATCGGAATAGTGGTTTGCCAGGTGTCAAGTCTCGACAAAAGGTGTCCTCGGAGAGACTTTGCCAGTAACTGCGAATCCTCTCCTTGAGTTGGACCATGTTTTGAAATGCTTTGACTTTCTGCACTTGATCTTTGTTCTTCAATACCAGACTATGTCTTGTTAGTCTTTCAATTTCAAACAAGATTAGTTAATATTGCTTACATTCCATCTCGAGCATCCTCCATGAAGATAGTCAGCTCGAGCATGGCTATGTTGTTTTGAAAAGTGTTGATTCTCTCCTTGGGTTGCAGTTCTTCCAAATCAATTGGCAGATTAGCATCAATATCTAGTCTCGAAATAGAAACAGGTCGTCCGTGTAAGATACAAATTCGGCTGTTCTATGTCAGATCTTGTAAAAGGTTTCGCTGGGTTTGCACGTACCGTTCGAGAGCATAAGCAGTCCACCAAACTCTTTTCCGCAGCTCTACTTCTCGAGGAGATAGATCTCGGATATTCTTCTGATGAAGATTGAATTGTGTTGCTACCTTGATAGCAATTCCGAAATAGGTGCAAGACAAGCCAGCTGGGTCGATAGGAAGGACATATATGCCGAAAAGGAGAAAGGCCTGTACGCTCTCGATGCAGCCCATACCTAGAATATCAGGGATCAAATTTGTGGCCTTTCTGTAGAATGTCGATGCAATAGTATCATCCATGGTCTGGCAGATATCGTGGGCATCTCTCAGGAGCTCTCGATTTGAGCCCCTGACCGAGGACTGACAAAGGTGCGAGAATTGTGTTCCGAGCGCAAAGACCATCAACGCGACAGATACCCAAGGGGCATCTTGGCTACCGACACGTGTAGGAAAAGAGTAGAACTGATCGAGGCGTTGCCGAAGTGTCTCCTCGTCGGTATAGAAATAATTTGTTTGGGCAATCTCAAAGAATACTCGCAAGAGGGTCAGTGCAGAGGGAGCGGGCGGGAATAAAGACACAGCTTCAAGCACTGCCGCGTCTCTGGATAGAAGCTGAGAAGTATTTGCTTTGTCACTGACTGCTGTGTCTGTTCCCGAGTCCTGAACGTGTTGTTGTTAGAGACAGGTTGACCTGTGGGACGGGACATCCTACCTCGAACTCAAAGTCGGTCAGCTCGTCTTTGACCTTCTTCTGCACACGACGAGAGAACTCATGATGAGAGAACTCTATGTTTGCTGACACCAAGTTAGCTCTGGCTCTACACCGCTCGAAGCAGAACAATACCTACCGGTGGATGCTGTACCTACACTGGCGCAATCCCTGCCATCACAACTCACATCATCGTTCCCTGCCTCAATCACATCAACTAAATCCTCCTCTTCATTACGTGGAGGCAAAAGATCTGCGATAACGGTCTGAAGCTTCTCCCTGCTGAACTCTTCGAGCCCTGTGTAATGTCTCACGATATGCTCTAGCGCCTGAATACGTTCCGCCTCAAAGTACACAGAGACATCATCAGACGTCGTTACTTCCACCGCAGGTGCTTTGACTGTCTTTGCTGCCGTACGAGAAACTCGGCTTCTTCTGAACCTATCGCTGAACTGACAAGGCCTGCCAAAGTATTTGCATCTGTCGCAGGGCATAGAGCCGATACATTTCTCCTTGAGTCGGCGACAATCATCGCATCTACGTAAAACCAATCAGTTCACATCTTTGCCTTCTTCAAAGAACATCAAGGAACACTCACGCTCTTGTCGTTCTTCTATGTGTCTTCCGGATAGGGGACGTTGGCCGGTACTCTATTGTATTCATATTCACTCAATCACTGGTATCAATTACGACGGAGCCACAGGGGAAAAAACGAGCATCAATTCAGTCACAAAAGTCTCTCGAGAAATCGTGGGAAGTTCCTGATTTTATGCCGGAACTCGTTGTCCAAGAATGCGCCGGCTTAAGCTACTGTACGCAAGCCACGGCCCGGTCCCGGAGAATCAACCGGCGCCGGCGACGGCCTCAAAACAGTACTACTGTATGTATCTTCATTTGAAGAGAGGCAAGGCACGTGAAATGGTCGAAAAGCAAACTAGAAATTTCCTCCTCGCTTTGCCACTTCAAAGTCAGCTCACTAAATCCCCGGATCCTGTGCGTCCCCCCCCCCAACCAAGACACTGCCATCGCCGGTTCTAAACCCACAAGCCTCATACGCAAGGATGCCACCCTCTTCTCCAATCTAACGCATGATTGACCTTGCAGCTTTATCGGATGCTTTCCCCGGTGAACCCCCCATAAGTTTATCTCTCCAGAAATCAGCCGACGTCATACAAAAGTCGGTCTCTTGTACAAAACGGGGAAACATGTGCCGGGCTGGCTTTCAAGTCCCGGGCCGGCCCTGGCACTACCGAGCCCCCTATAGTACTCACCCGTTTCCGCATTTACAGCTGAGCCATAAGAAATGTTTCGCAATGGACTGATTATTTCTGATTGTGGCTATATATGCAATGTCATTGCGCATTATAAGCAGCCGGCCTCATAAGCTGCAGACGGAGCCAATGCAACATGGCATGATTATGCGTCAACCTCAACATGCAAGTCAAATAACTTCAAGTAAAACATGTCAATTCTCATCCTAGCCTGACCCATGCTCGCTCTAATACTCCTGATGATTCATTCCGGATTCCTCAGCCCGGTCCTGTCTATTGTCCCCCCTTATCCGCCCATCTCTATTATACCGCCCAGAAGCTCGATAATGAGGGCCCTTGGCCTGGACTTGAGACTTCCATCCATTTTTCTTTTCCGCTGGCGGGTCTAACTCTGGTACTGTCCGCTCTCATGTGGTAAGGGTGATTTCTAAAGGTATTGCTGCCTCTGAGGCAATGATCCCTCCCTCACGGATTCCTTAACCCTCAAATAGATTCGAGACGCCCTCCAGTGCATCCGGTGTAGCCCGACGAGCCACATTCATACCTGATCGCGTCGAATCCTGTCCTGACTGCTGGTCGCTCATGAACTGCTGTGCCATCTTGCTTCGGTTCGTTCTCTTGCGATTGGAACCACCAAATCCACTACTCTTGGGAAGTTTACCCATCTCAGACACACTCACACCCTTAAGATCCTTGAGCAGATCCAAAACAAGAGCTCGTTGCTGGCGAGTATGAGCACCAGGCTTGGCCATGTACGTCGACAGCCGGTCCAAATCTGACACGTTCACATTGGGTAGTGAGAGAAGTACGTCCCTTGGTGACGACGTGATAGGGCTATAGTAGACAACAATTGTTGCAATCAGCGCGGCCAAGTCCTTCTGTAGTTCCACAAAGTAAGGCTCATGAAATGATGTGATGCAGGCTTTCAGCACATCGAGCGAGATGTATTCACGAATGGCCGAAGAGATTCCTGGCGGGATGGGAAACCTATCTGTCGCAAGGTGTGCTTCCATTGGGCTTTGTAGCACAGACTTGGGCAATTGGCCATCCACAAGATGAAACTCAGGAACCAGCGATATGAACAATCGCAGAATCATGGTACAGCACCTGCTGTCTCTCACGCGAATGCCGTGGGTGCAGAAGACAAGCAAAGGCTCTACAACCTCCTGATGAGTGAGACAGAACCTCCTAAGACTAGGGTAATCCTTGTCTTGGTCAACTCCCGAATTGCTGTCTCCATTCTGGATTGGCCCATCTAAGGTGACTGTTAGTTCATTTGCTCTTGACAAACCCGGAACCTCCAGGAACTCACTAGGTTTGGTGGGATCGAGGAAGTCGGCCACCATCAATACCGCCGTATAGGTCACTTGTCGAAGAATACTCTCCGCTTTCATCTCTTCCTTGAGACCGTCCTCGCCATCTGCAGCCACCTCCTGCTGGCGCTGCATCTTTTCCCATTCCCCGTTAATCTTGGCATCCATTTGCTGGAAGCATGCCGCCAGTAGCTGCGGAAGAAAATGCTCTCGGCAGTCAACAGGACAATCGTCAACAAGGTATCTAACCAGGTTCAGCAAGTTACTCTGCTGGTGTGTAGACAACCAAACTGAGTCTGAGAATAGGGCCTTGGAAAGAGGCGCAGAGAGTCCCTCGAATCCGTAAAACTGCCGTTCCAAGCGACTCATGCAATAAATGATAGCATAGGCTGTTTCGCGAACAAATCGAACGGATCCTCGGATAGTTGAGGCGAGACCTTCCATCGTGTTCTTCTTATCCATAACACGAGCATAGAAATCGTCTTTGCTGCCCTCGGAAATTCCGGCTTGCCAAAACCGATCGCTTAGAATTCGGTGAACAGTCGACACTGCTTCACCTGGTAGTCCGACCCAATTGTCAGGTTTATGCGACGCATGCGCGTAAGTCAGGAACTTGAGTAGATCGGCCAAGATTTCTGGGAATCCGTCTTGCCAGAGAGCGTACGAGGCCTTGAAAGCATCCGACGACTTATCAAGTCTCTCAACTGAGAAGGCTAGGAAGCTCTTCGTTGAACGAAGCGGAAGAAGCTTAAGTCGTTCTTCGAGTTCGTTCTGAAGAGCAAGTCCTTCAGCGTCAAGTTCTTGCGAGCCCCAATCCGCGATCTCATGTGCTCGGCGGTTGGCCATGTAGTTTTGAGCCTTGTCTAGTCCCAACAACTCACAGAAGCTAGCGTACGACTCCAGAGAATTGCGCACGGTGTCGGTCTGCCATTGGGCCTTTACAGGATCGATGAACTCACGTAGCTTGTGGATCTTGGCCTGAGCATCTACACTGGTGGCTCGGTGTCTGCCAACTGGTTAGCAAGCTATTGCTATGTGTCGTCACTAGTATACTGACATAATGATGAAGAGAAAGCTTTTGTAGGCAATGGAGCGCTTCTCATCAAGCGATCCGGACGACATCATTTCATTGACTTTGCTCTCTATTTGGTCATATACACCCTGCGAGGTAATTAGAATGGGCCCAAAACCAAGGCTCAAATCAACTTACCAGTAAATGATCGGGCATCTCTGACGCCAATCGCTGCAACTCAATCATACTTTCACCCTGAAGGTCCTTAATAGCGTCGTTGAAAGCACGGTATTCTGGCTGGAGAGCTGGCCAGGTCATTAAAATATGCTCCAACACCTTCAGCATAAATGTAGCGTTCTTATTGAGCGCAGTAGTAGAGAAGTAGACAAGTAGTTGAAGGGTTCGCTTTCGAATCATGGGGTCCTCAAAGCTCATTTCGAGCAGCTTGTTGCACCATGACTCCAGATTGGCTTCAATTTCTGTTCCTTGTTGTTGATGTTCTTGGGGCCGATGCTTGCGCCATTTGGAGTACCCCTTTAGTGTGGCCTCAATGACTGTGAATTGAGCATCGATGCGCAGGACTGGCATGGAGTGCTTAAAATAGTTTTGCTTGTCCAAGGGAGGCTGGCCATCATAGAGATGCTGTAATAAATCTTCTGTGCGGCCGAGAATGTGTTGAATCGCGTCAACCAACTTCAACTGGACAACAGCCTCAATGATCTGAGAGCTATATCGACGGTAGTTGCCCAAGAAAGCGTGTCGTTCGGGGACCGTATCTGTATCCTCCATGAGGTAGAGTAATGTCGCGTCTTGAGTATCCTCTGGGAGATTCTCGAATCGAACCAATCTCGAACTGCATGTCTCCAGCAGCGGTGGGATGAAGGCGGAAACAAGCTCGGTTGGGCCAATCAAGCGGTTACTGAGGAGCCGCGTCCATGTGACAAGCACAGGAATAGAGACCATCAGGCTCTGATGCTGCACAACTTGTACCAGGAGCGCCAGGAAGTCTTCCTTGGCGGTATCAGCAGGCAATTTTGCAAACTTCCTGTCAAAGTAGTCCCCAAGGCAAGACAACATCTACGCAACGAGTTAGTATGGCTCTGGAACTTTGCGCCATTTGACGTACCTCTGATAGCTTCTTGAGTGTCTGGTATTTGTCTTCGTCAACGTCCTCAGGGTCAACTGCAGACCACTCAAAAAGTTGCTTGCATAGTTGAATTGACCCGATTCTGAACATTGGGCCAACTAGGTCCCGAAACTCGTCGTCATTGAAGTTAGTTCTGCAATACAGAGCATGGAGACCTTCTAATGCAGCCTGTGTTTTGGTCAGCGCAAGCCAATCGTGGACTTTTCGAATAAGTTACCTTTTGAATGGTGACTTGTGACGAAGCTAGCCCAGCACACATAACTTCAACACAGCGAGCCGAAGAAATAGCCTTGGGGATTGCCCAAGGCATGAGTGATAAGAACACAGATAGGCCCTTGTGTATGCACATCTTGACATCCTCGTTGTCCTTGGGCGCCTGGTTCAGACAGTAATCCAGAAACTGGGACAAGCGGCTTAGCCAACCATCATCACCATATCGCACCGGAGGGCCGGGCTGACGGTTCGGGAAGGCCTCCACTAACACCGCGGTTGGAGTAAAGATCTCAACACAAGCCTTACTCAACACACCTTCCCGCATGGCGACAACCGAGTCGTCCCCAGTGAAGACTTCGTCGGAGAGATTCTCGAGAACAAACATTACGAGTTCCTTGTGCACTGGGGAATCGGCAATATCCCATAGTTGATAAAGCATAGAGTCCATGTCCATCCACTCAGCGCCCCAGCATCTCTTGGCAACCTCAACCCAGAGTTGGGCGGTCTTATTCCTGATATAAGCTGGATCCTCCTTCGCGATGGCTTGGCCAAGGCTTAATACCCATTGTCGCAGGGCATCCGTCTGTTCTAGGGTGTACGTTGACCATCGGTACCGGATCGCATGCTCTAGCAGAGAGAGGGCGTAGTGTCGAACAACGGGGGATTGAGCCTTGTCGGAGGCGAGGTTATAGCCTTGCATAGGGGCTTCGTCGAATCCCTTGACCTCCTCGAGGAAATCCTGGGCTTGCCTACGGGCATCGTTGGATGAGTACGGGCTATGGACGACCTCAAGCGCCTGGTGGATTTTGGTGAGCACTTGAGATTCACCACCGGCGCCAGCCGAGGCCATTGAGCTCCCGTTGGCTGCCATGTTGGTGTTTTCGTCTGGCGGATCAATACGCGGGCGATGGATGGCTGGCGAATGTAGGGTTCACAGAAAAGTAGAGCAGAGCAGAGCACGGGAGCAAAGGCGCTTGTTCTACGCAAGCTTTGTAACGGAGATCTGGTCACGGAGAAATATCTAGGCCAGGGCCATGGAGAGAGGCAGAGAAAGGCGGATCGGCGTTGTCTGCTGTCTGGGGCTCACGGGTTCGAGGGTTTCGTTTGCGACGGCGGGAGCAAGATGAAGCAGATAGCCAAGCAAGCAAGCAAGCGAAGAGCCGGAAGTGACTGGGGGAAGATGGCAAGATGCAAATAAGCAAAGCAAATTATTTTTTTTTCCAACAAAGGCGGTGAAGCAGAAGATAACCCGAAAAGAAAATATTGGTCACAGTATCAAGTTACTTTGGCGATGGTGAGAGTGAAAGCCAAAGTGAAAGTGGTGAGAGGGAAGTTAAGTGTTGGGCTAAAATTCAGAGCTCTCAGGCTGAAGAGAGCCGAGAATGATCAGTGAGCGAGCCTAGACCAGCTACCTAATTTAGTACAGCCAGCCAGCCATTGGTGGCGGGGCAGCCCCATTTGAAACAATTCACCTTGCACGCCTCATGCATGAATTCAGAACTGACAAAGAACTATCGCCCCTAAAGTGAGAGCTGAATCAGAAAAAGAAAATACAGCTCAATAGGTAGTTTCCTCCGTGGAGTACAGTACATACATACAGTCCTAGGCTCAGGCTCTCCCTGGAGCATCACAAAGAGAGCATCAGTATGTGCCTCTGATGAACAACTGTCAACTTATTTCTTACCGTCCAACGAATCAAGCTCCCCATGCATGTATGTCCACGGTGACACTTACAGCTGGCCCTAGTCGTTGTTGGGGTCCTTTGTTTCTCTGTGGTTTAACCTCCTGCATGACAGGGGCCCAGCCATTAACCAAGCTGCAAGGCTGAAAAGGAGATCGATAGGCTTTGATTCTAGCTCACGTCAGTCCTACAGAGGGGTTCAGGATCATCATGCCACTACCCAATTTCGTCTATGTGCTTTATTTAGTTGATAACTTGATATGATACGTATCGTGTATTTCTTGACCCAAGATTTGAGCCATTGAAGCATGATTATCCAAGACAGAAAGAAGTTCATTGACTTTACTGATGAGTGCTTTTGAGTCACAGAATCTCGCCTACTCAGCAAGCGAAAGCTGTGAGCTTCATTCGTAGACTGGTCTGAACTGGTGCTCCCCCAAAGTGATGAGATTGAGATATATATAATTTTGTGGTATGAAAGTGCGTGCACTTTTACTCTGAGTTCTATTTATTGGCTGGCGCATACTGCCAGAGACAGAGCAGCTTATCATAGAAACTTGTCGACACACACCGCACAATCTCAGAAGGCTCATTCTCCCGAATAAAGTCACTTCCATAGTTCATGCTCTTGTGTTCTTCAAACCTCGCCAGAATCTCGCAAGTCCAGTCCTCGTCATTCTTGACCTCCAGGTCCAAAAGTCTTGCCCCTGCATGCATGCATGACGCGAGGATCCTCACTTTTATAGACTCTTTAGAATCTTGTATTTTGACCAGATCCAATCGCCAGACACCTCCTCCTAGGTTTTGCTCAAGCACTAGCTCGGCCTTTTTCATGCCATATGATTCGTGCAGGTCATGTACAACGAAAACACGTAGATGGTCGTCATAGCTGCCTGTCACAACGACTCTGCCTGAGTTCTTTGTGAGTGGGAAAAGTGGCAGAATTGCTGTGACCCCTGCATCATGTGCCCCCTTTATAGTTGCAGGCGAATATGGCTCTTCGAACGGGGAATCAGGCTCCCTTGAATCCCAGATGCAGGACGTGTAGCGAAGCATGGAGTCATCTCCACCGCAATAAGCTGCGACTTGGGCCTTATCCTTAGTTGACTCTGGTGTTGCGGGTGAGAATGCAATGCACCAGGCCTCGAGGAAATTGGCAATGCTGAGATCAGCGTAGTTCTGAGTGATGCGGTACTCTTCGTCCAAATGTAATATTCGAGCAGAGCCTGTCGAAGTTGTGAGACCAATCAGATCTGGGACCTCAGGATGCCAGTTGCATTGCAGGAACAAGATATCTTCTGGAATATCGTCACATCTGCTTGTTGATATATGCTGTAAAGGGGCTGAGGGATTTGCCTTCGGGTCAAGTTTGAACACAGCCAGTGTCCCAGTGCTAGATACTACAGCCATAATATCCTCTCTGCCTTTCTGAGGGTGAAATCGGAGGTCTAGAATAGCTGAAGGCTGCGAAACTGTTTGAACTAGATGACTATGATCAAACGCGTCAGCAACCAATTGGGCCCCGGGGAAATAAACTTACAAGTCGTCGCCAATGACATTGAAGACTAGCAAGCTGCCATTGCGGCTTTGTGGTGTCTTAGTCGCGGTTTCAACAACATTGTCATCGTCGTAGTCTGTCTCTTTTTGGGCATCCTCATTTCTTTCGAGGTTGTAAGTTCCCACCACGAACAAGTTAGGATGTAGTTTACAAAACTGGATACAACTAGGAGGTAGATCCAAGGTCAAGAAAACCTTTGACGAAACGATTTTGGAATCATCCATGGGCAATAATGGATATTGAAGTGATATGCAGGATTTGACAATCGGAAAAGCAAGCAATCAATAGAAAGCAAATGGAGTCCAAATGGTGGGGTCCGTCTCTTTAGTTGTTATCCATTTGTAGGATGAGACTTGAGAGGTACGATGATCGCCAGAATTCACAGTTGTGATCTCAGATACCAAAGAATTCTACCAAGCATCCAGGCATTCAAGTATCTAAGGAGATACCGTACAGTGGTTGACTATTTCCATTATCAACTTGAAGGGTAATCTACGTTGCAGGGTATAAGCTACAGGCCTCAAAGCGTAACTGCCGGGCTAGCGCTATCAACGCGAACTTGCTTCTGCGACTCCATCCCCTCCCGTCGTCTCGTCTGGGGTATTCCGCTCCTTACGTCAACACGCGTATTTATTCATCCATTAATAACTTGTCACTTTAACGGATAGGACGGCTGAGACAGCAATCTTTTTCTTATGTCTACAACTCTTTCTCCTTTTGATTTGTGCTTGTTGCGCAGTTTTGTGCTCTCGTCTACAAAACCAACAGTTCCAGCGCCATTGCTGATTTAACTCAAGGCTCTTCTTTGCTCTGACAATATCCTCTTCAATTTCAACTTAAATCAACGTCATGGAGTATTCCGATGAATCTGACTTCTACGGTACGCCCCGCCGTTGAAACAAACCCCCATTAGCTTACAGTTTTAGGGGACGATGATATGGTCATGAACCTTAACAACCGTGTACAACAATTCGATGTTCAGAGTTGGATGCTCGAGCAACAGCAATGCCCTGGAAGGCCTATCCCTGACAAGAGCAACGTTCACGAAACATCGCATCTTCACAATCCCTATGCTGGGATAAATTATGCATGGCAGCTTACCGAGACGGTAGATCAGTTCCTCGCACGTCTCCCACCCAGGACAACAGACATCACGGAGGATACGCCTTGGATCTTCATTTGCAATCCGTATATCCCCCGTGTTGAGAAGTCTATGGGACAGAACCAACTTAGTAAAGGTAATGAAGATGAGGCTCCCGAGGAACACGGCAGCAAGACTGCGCTTGTCATGGAAGGTGGCCTGGAGAGACTAGAACTTCTCTCCAAGTTCAAGGATGGACTGAAGAAAACCAACAAGGTCCTTGCAACACAAGAGCGGGATCTTCGAAAAGAAATCAAGAAAGCCTCAGATGATATACTGCACCTGGCGCACGCTGCCAAAGTCCGCGCTGGCAAGGTTTGTTTCTCAGGACGTCTGGCCAAAACACGACTGACCTTTGACAGTGGATGTTGTTCTGCTCACCAGCAGAAGTAAACGACGTGTGGGAGATTGTCGCCAAAGCAACTGCCAAAAACGAGCTTGGCATTGCTGCAAAGGTTGCTCCACGACCAGCGGAAGAGGATTCTCGAAAAGATCGACTCATCTGCGTGTACACGACCGATTTCGTAGACAAGGCCGACGTTGGCAGGGTGCTTCAAAAGCTTCGAGAGCTCAGATTGGTTGAAGCTCGAGGAAGACCTATCTACTATAAGCCAGGTGAGTCATGGTTTCGTATTGATGTCAATAAAGTGAGGCTGACGCAAGTCGATAGATGCATATACGTACATAGGGATATCGTTTGGGAATCCCTGGGGTCTGAAAGCGTCGATCTATAAGTCATCTGACATCTTCCAGACCTAACGACGCACAACAAATGACTCATCTAGCCAGGCAGAACAAGAGGGATTGTTCCATCGTGTATGGAGGATTAAAATCAAGAATCCGAGTGCATAATATAGAGAGAAACAAAAAAGAACAGGATCGTATCGTCATGACCTTCATAACCAATATCCTAAACGCCCACGATTCCAAGAGATGCTAATTCCGCATGACGCTCAAATGTTGTCGCTGACCTATGCCCAATTTGTCCGTCCATGTCCATCAATGGCTTCCCGTCACTGAACCCCGTGAAAATACTATAAATGCCCATGTAACCGTGAAAGCTTATACATCGATGATTTCAAGGTCATTAGCGCTGGCGTCAAGGTCGATGTACTTAAGCGGCAGAACAAGTCGATATGCACTGTTGCCATTGAGGTAGTATCGGTGTAGCTTCTTAGTGCGCAAAAAGCCGAGCTGTTCGTACAATCGCATAGCAGCAACGTTGGTCTCTTCAGTCTCGAGGACAATTTCGTCCGCATTGCGCTTGGTCATGGCGTCGATGGCCTTCTTGACGAGGGTTGTTGCAACACCATGGCCACGGAAGTCAGAAGCAACGGCCAACATGGCGATGTAGCCTCTTCGAGTGGGGTTGGAGTGTGAAGCATGGACTTCCAGCTTGCACACTATAACACCGATGAGAGATGAGTCGACTGGGTTTAGTGCCTGAGGACTATGTGTCAGATACCTTTGGAATCGAGCTGAGGGTGAATTGGTCTCACCATGAAGCAGAGATGTGCCCACTGGCATAAGAAATACCGATATACATAGATGCTATAAGGCTCACTCAAGTCCTTTGAGATCAATGCCCGGATAGCGGGTAAATACTGAGTCTCGAGGGCATGTTCATATTGTACGTAGCGTAACTCGCCAGGAAGGTCGTTGATTTTGGTAGGGGCCATGGGACTATGGGGGTTTAAAGTAGATGAAAGAGACCAGACTGATCCTGGGCAATCAGTTATACTGTTGATAGCTGTGGTAGTAGAGTTGTGTTGAAGTTGATGTTTGGGCAGGATCTTAGATATGGGCGTCTGAAGGTTTAAAACCAGATCTTGACTTGACACCTAAAGAGGGGCAGGCAGAAATGGAGACTCAACCCGGTATCGGTGTGAGGGGTAGACTAATGAGTGCTGGCCAACAAGGGGTCAAGGACTTGAGCTGAGGTCCAATGGATAAAAGTCATTAATTCAAGAAAGAGGGTGGGAAGATCTCAAGATTTGGGGCTGGAGGTGGCAATATGCAATGCATTGGAGGTATCACAGCCAGCGCCTCCAACAGTGAATTGCCAAGGTTGATAAACCACACCAAAGAATTGATGCACATGGCCACGAGGGCAAGGCACGCAGGGCCGTTGGCAGGGATTCCGCTGTGCTGCAGAAGCCAAGGACGCTATTTTAGAGCTTTTTTTGATGCTTTTGTGGAGGGGAGAGCGGGGGCATTGGAGTAAAAAAAGGTCCTGCATGGCTCTCGCTGAGTGAGGTATTGCATCGTTTACAGAGTGGTTTGATCAAGCCGATATAAGCGATGGACAAATGCGTCTTTAACTTAAGTAAAGTCAATTTGAACTGTCTTAGGGAGAGGGAGAGACATGGAGAAAGGTCTGTATCCTTTCATCATTCGAAGTTCAAGCATGTGATAATGCCAGCTCTAAACTCCATAGCGTGATAGTTATATATCCCTTTCTCATAGAATGGAAGCCCTTAAAGAAGAGAAAGATGCTTGCCTCTTTTATCCCTTTGTGATTTCGACCTCTTCCGTTTCATCCGTTCGGCACTTTAAGATTCGTAGCCTTATTATCTTGGCTTTGACGTCAGGTTCCTGCCTATCAGGAACGGCAAGCATGTCCTTTGAATGAGCTCCCGCCAAAGTACCTAGACACTTGACATTTTTCATGTGATGCACGCGACTACCAAACATGGAGCAACTATTTCATAATTACGCACCACGGCCCGCGCTTTCGATAGAACTTCCATTATCATTCAGTGGATATTTTCTCCCGTATCAAATTAGATCAGTCGGTATATTTACTCTGCAACTTCCGCTGACAGATGATACGATTCTTTAGACTTCGGGCTTTGCGACCACCCCGTTTTTTGTTTTAGATTTAGAGCACGCGCCCACCCGCACCCAAGTTAAAGTAGTCCGGTGTCCATGGGCGTCATAGCTACGAGCGACATTTCTCAAAACCCCAACAATTTCCCTAGCCTATCTCGGTCCGGGGTGTTTTCTCCCTCCCAAACAACTGACTAAATAAGACGACGCCTCGCGGAGGCTTGTTCTTGCTTGGGTCGACGACATGGCGAAAACCCTACGGCGCCGAAATGTTCAGGGCCAAGATGAAGATATGAAAACGAACGAGAGCGATGATACTTCAAGGGAGGAAACCTCAGCGACCGACCCGACAACGCATGTTCGGGTTGTCGAGCACGCCGTTCCAAAGACTCGGAAGCGCCGCAATACCTTCATATTCTTTCTTGGTAGTTTGTTTGGAATAATCGCCGCCGGATTTTTCGCCTCCAGCAATGATCTTATCGACCTTCCCGAGTTCACCGACTTGTCCATGGACAACCTATTAGATGCTCTGCCAGCTGGATTGGTCAAGGACATACGCGATCTAATCCAAGGCGAGCGCGACTTTGCAGAATCATATGAGCCTTTCTCTGTCGGAACCAAAGCACGAGCTGAAGGTCTTGAAGCACACCATCCCATGATTATGATACCAGGCGTTATTTCGACTGGACTCGAGTCTTGGGGAACCGCCAATATCTCAAAGGCTTACTTCAGGAAGCGGCTTTGGGGAAGTTGGACCATGATGAAAGCCCTGGTCATGGACAAGGAGGTCTGGAAGAAGCATGTGATGCTCGACAAGAGGACGGGACTGGATCCGCCAAACGTGAAACTAAGAGCTGCCCAGGGCTTCGATGCTACCGATTTCTTCATTACAGGTTATTGGATTTGGAGCAAGATCTTTGAGAATCTTGCTTCGGTTGGCTACGACCCGACAAACTCTTTCACAGCTGCTTATGATTGGCGCTTGTCCTACCCTAACCTCGAGGTGCGAGACCGATATTTCACCCGACTCAAATCACACATTGAAGTTGCGCTGGAGGTGGACAACAGAAAAGTTGTCTTAGCATCACACAGCATGGGCAGCCAGGTCTTGTTCTACTTTTTCCATTGGGTACAATCAGAGAGGGGCGGCCGTGGTGGTCAGGACTGGGTTGAGCGACACGTCGAGGCTTGGATCAACATTAGTGGATGCATGCTCGGGGCAGTCAAAGATTTGACTGCTGTCCTGTCTGGTGAGATGCGCGATACAGCTCAGTTGAACCCCTTTGCAATCTACGGCCTGGAAAAGTTTCTCAGCAAGGAAGAAAGGGCAGAAATTTTCCGCGGCATGCCCGGTATATCATCTATGCTACCAATTGGTGGCAACGCTGTCTGGGGCAATCTGACATGGGCCCCAGATGACTTGCCAGGTCAGAATCGTTCGTACGGATCTTTATTAAACTTCAGAGTTGGGTCGAACTGGACAACCCCTGATCATAACTTCACTGTTGAGGAGGGCTTGTCCTACTTACTCAATACGACCGAGGATTGGTACCAGGATCAGCTCAAGGGCAGTTATTCTCGCGGCATTGCTCACACTATTGCCGAAGTCGAAGCCAATGAGCTGGACCCCAAGAAATGGATCAACCCTCTCGAGACCAGACTACCACTTGCACCCAGCCTCAAAATTTACTGCTTCTATGGTGTCGGGAAGCCTACTGAGCGAGGATACTATTACAGGTCCCCTGACCAGCCTCTGATGACGAACCTCAACATCACCATGGACACGGGCTTTACCGAAGGAGACGTCGATCACGGCGTTATCATGGGTGAGGGCGACGGGACTGTGAACCTCCTCAGCACAGGTTACATGTGCAATCATGGCTGGAACATGAAACGCTACAATCCAGCAGGTGTCAAGGTCACAGTCGTTGAAATGCCCCACGAGCCAGAACGTTTCAACCCTCGCGGAGGACCTCGTACAGCTGACCACGTCGACATCTTGGGGCGATACAACCTGAACGAGCTGTTGCTGCGGGTGGCTGGTGGAAAAGGTGACACGATTACGAACTATGTTGTCAGCAATATTAAAGAATATGCATCTAGAGTCAAGATTTATGATGATCACCACGAAGAGAACGAGGAGGAAAAGAGGAAGTCATAGATTGAGTGCCTCACAGCGTTTTTGGTAGCGACCTTGGTGGTGTTGAGGTATTTGGTAATGGCTCTGCTGTTTTTGACAGCCGTTGTTGTCTGGCGTTTGGGAGCATTCACGTTATATGTTTTGCTTTGGCTTGGTATTCTCAAACCCTGATGCCGGACAGGGACATCAAAGAGGATCGCTTAATTTGTATCAACTCCGGAAATAGCGAAAGCTTAGATATTATATAGAATTCATCTTGAATCCGGTTATGCATTCAAAGCAACAGCTTTGGTGGACTGCCTGTGATTCAATCATCCGTCCAGCTGGTGGTGGTATCTGGACAGTCTGTGGCGGTGCCTATTATAGCGGTCGTGACATGACAGTACTAGCCACATTTTTTGACAGTAACAGGGATTCATAGATATTGGATCTGTTGATATAAGTGAGGCCACGCTTTTGTTCTGTTGTTACGGATACCTACTGTAGGTTGCTGTACCTATGGTCCGCCAAGACAGCACTCGACAGGCCTGGATGAGGTCACGGTACAGCTAAACGGGCTTATAGCAACAACTGAGTCTCGACCCCGCCACCTGAATTCTCGAAACACAACCACTGCACACACAAACTTTGGCTTCGGCTTTGATATCTTTTGCTCCATCTCAGGTTCTGGTCTCGTCACCCCCAGGAGATGACCACTGCGCTCGCGTCTATCCTTGGAAGCCATTGTCAATTGGCCCGTCGTTCCGTCGTATCTACCCAGCGCAACATCTCCGGCCAGCTTCGCATCACGCATATCCAGTCTCAGCAGGACTCGATGCCTTGGTCCCTGTACCCTTACGGAAACGAGGATCATGGCAGATTTCGAAGAAGCTTCCTACACTCATGAGGAGGACGAAGAGCAGCTATGGAGTGGTAGGTTTTGTTGCAGGGGTTGCTACAATAGGAAAAAAAATGAAGAAGACGAAATGACTGACATGATTGATCTTTTGTAGAACTTGATAAGTGCGTTTCGAGCAAATGCGACTCCCACGAAACGATCGACGATGCCCTGCGCACATGGATAGATTTGACGACACGCCTTCGCGACCATCTCTACGAATCTCAGGAAGAAGTCGTTACTTGCACGCGGATGCTACTTGCTAGCGATCTATTCCAGGCCAACAAAGACTATGTTCGCACTCAGATTATCTATAGCTTGCTTCAAGAGGACGAGGCTGGGCCTCTGCATGCTATCGTTTCTCTTCTCCTCCTCGACGGGTGCCAGGATGAGACCATGTTCCCTCGCATGGTGAACGAGGCTTGCTTCCCCCGACTTTTGGAGCTGATCAATGGTCGCCGAGATCAGGACCCTGGTCTGCATCGCCTTCTTCTGCAGCTTATGTACGAGATGTCGCGTATGGAACGACTTCGGGTCGACGACTTGACTATGGTGGACGATGAATTCGTCCATTATCTTTTTGCATTGATTGAGGAATTGTCTGACGATGCGCATGATCCTTATCATTATCCTACTATTCGTGTTTTGGTAAGCAGCTTCCATCCCATCCTAGCTGCCATTGCTTACATAGACGCAGCTTGTCTTGAATGAACAGTATATGCTTGCGTCGACAGAAGTCGACGATTCTGCTTCGCCCAATTCGCCTCTGACGAATCGCATTGTGAAGTGCTTGAGTCTTCACGGGGCTTCGTTCCGAACGTTTGGCGAAAACATCATTTTGCTACTGAACCGAGAAACCGAAACATCACTACAGCTACTCATTTTGAAGCTTCTGTATTTGCTATTCACGAACAAGGCGACATACGAATATTTCTATACAAACGACTTACGAGTACTTTTGGACGTCATTATTCGAAACTTGATGGATTTGCCAGATGAAAAAATGTCCTTGAGACACACATACCTACGAGTGCTTTACCCGTTGTTGGCACATACGCAACTCAGCCAGCCGCCTCACTATAAGCAGGATGAGATTCTGCGTGTGCTGAGCATCCTCCGAGGCTCGCACAATGTTCACTTTGCACCAGCAGACGACACAACGCTTCGTCTGGTTGACCGTGTATCAAAAGTCAAGTGGATAGAAGAAGCGCAGTCCCCCACGGTGGGATCCGGTGAGGCTGAAGTCGCCCGCAGATTCATCGGTATAAGTCTATCACGCTCGCAAACCGCGAGTAGTATCAGTGTAAGCGACGTCGCGGCAGTTAAGGAGAAGCCGGGAGTGCAGACACCGAGTCGATCAGGCGATGGAGGCGACGCTGCTACAGATGATGACACCGTCACAATAGCTACTCGGCCTAAGAAGCCTTTGCCAGAGGTGCCAAAACACCGTCATGGAGTGCCATTCGCGCAGAAGTTCGTCAACGGAGGACCGAAGAAGACACCCCCTAAGGCGCCGCCGCCGCGACGATGGGGACGGATGAAGACGGTTGAGAAGCCTCCTGCTGACCCAGTTCAGGAAACGGTCCCAGAACAGGAAACGTGATACTAGTGGGCAGCTGTTATTCTCCAGGGCATGAACTTTAAAACAGTAACATCCCGCTGGGCGGAGGGCACCGGTCGATAACCGTCACTGTGCGCTAGGGGAGACTCTCGGTTTGAAGGTGGCGTTTGTGGAGCTTTCTACTGCACTTGGCTGAACACAAAGCATAAGGCATGGCGTTTTGGAAGGATTTGGGCATTGGTCTTGGTAATGGCTCTGGGGAGATTGTAAGTAAACTGCGGCAAGTCTCTTTACGTGCTACTATGTAGCAATAGCATTGTAGAGTTAGTAATAGTGAAGAGAATGATAATTCTGTTCGACAATGGCATGTGATGATGGCATCATTGAGTGAATTGTGTAACTTGGCAATGTCATGAAAGCTGTGATTGAGGAACGATGAGCTGAAGCTGTCTAAGCCGCCCTCGGGATGCCGCTTGTTAATATCTCTCAAGGTGGTAGTCATCGGCAGTCATTTTACAGTGCCGAGCCGGTATGCGGCTTGTACAAATCAAGATTAACTCAGATTTCATGGAGTTTTGAACATGATTTTATCAAGATCCACAATCTCCATGCGGAGAAGATTGCAAAGGCCTTCCTAGTTCGAATATCTACGAAACACCGAAACTACAAGCTGCAGATCCGGGAGACGGCGATGCCGAGCAGATCTCAGCTTCAGTGGTGAAGTGGATACAGCCGTGGGAGCGACAAGTCTTGCGATTGAAAGGGATTGGCCGCATGTGAGATTGGGCACAGCCTGGGGGTAATGACGATCGTCGTTGGGTTGTGTTGCGGTTCTGGTTAGTGTGAGGGCATCACCATCACCAAAACCAAAACCAAAACCAAGATCAGGCAAGGGATGGACCTTTCTGGTGGCGTCCGTTTACGTCATTTGGTGGGGAAGATGCGTTGGAAAACTGGCTGCAAGCAGCTGAGCTGGGTGTTCTTTGGGTTCGAGATACTTGCGAATACTTGCAGAAGCCAGAACCTGCCCAGGCACTAGAGATAGCTAGGGGGAGATTAGTGACCCCAGCTCATGTCGCTAAAGTACCTGCAAGTACCATCAATAAGCCCATTCGGTGTAAGTGCCATGAGGCATGAGCTCTCTTGGCGTGCGACCAGATGGAACTCAATGCCCCCCTTCTCCAAGCCCATCAACTGCATCATCCATTCATAACAACAATCATCACGGCTAGTATCACTAATACAATCTACATCTGGCGCCTCAAAGACTTGACCGTGCCCTAGGCCTATCTTTGGCGCTTGTTGACTCAATTGATTCCGACTTACGCTCACTCTTTCTTTTCGTTAGGTACAAGCTCCTCCTCACTCAGACCGAGGCTTAACAGTAAGTTTGTACCTGTCTCTAGAAGTCTCCTTCACCCTTTGCTTCATCCTCACCTGCAACAACGGACTGGAAGACTCCTCCATTGTGGAACATATACATAGATCCCTTTTGATCTTCAGTCTATTTCTATTACCCGCTGATTCTCAATCCTCTACTCCACAGTTTCCGCTCGAGCTCCTCCAAACAGAACAAGCGACAGAGCCGAGGTACGCACGTCGTCGATTCACCATCATCATTGTCTCAGAAAGTTCCTCCACTGCAATGCGCAAAGGCGACGCTAGTCTCACGCTTTGAACCTCCAAAGGCCTCCAATCTAGTGCTAGCGGCAATCTGGCAGCAGTGAGGTTGTGCGCCCATTGCGTCAACACCATCATCCCGCGAGCTCTACACCCTGATTTTTTGGTTCTGCTCGGGCTGCCTGCACAAGAGACAAGCTCGCTCAGCAACCGGCTCAATCCATTCCAACCCAACTGGAACCCCTCCACTCAGTGCCGTTACAGTACTGACTTTCTAGGCTCTAGGTTCCAGGCTCTTCTCCCCTTCCGTCTCGGGTCCGTCCACCATCTCCTCGTTCGTCGTTTCTGTTTCTCTCCGTTGGTCCTCGCTTGCTCTAGCTCAGGTTGTTAAACTACGGTACTCGGCCTGCGTAGTACTGTAGGAGAAATAACAACGCCACCTCCGCCATGGATCTGCCTCCCTCTCACTCTCATCAATCTCAACCTTCGTCATTTCCCCAACAGGCGTATTATTCATACTCGTACGGTCACGATTCTTCTCCAGAATCATCCTCAGCTTCCCACCAGCGTGCAACTGCTACTAATACCGCCGCCAACGCACACGCACAATCATATTCTCAACACGACGATACCTACAATCGGTCAAATTCGATTCACGCACCGCAACCGCTGTCGCAACAAGGAGGTCGCTTCACCGAGGAATGGGGTGCGGCACCGCGCGGGCCTTCAGTCCTCCTTGATTATCCTTCACCAAGCGCAAACATGCAGCGCAGTAATTCGGTGCATAGCTTCGTGACTGGCGATGACCAGCAGCTCCCGGCTCGCCAGAACACGCTCAAGAAGAAGAGTTCAGTCCGCCGAAATGGGAGTCTCAAGCGTAGTAGTAGCCGTCGCTCTATGAGAGCTGGCAGCGTTAAGAGTCTTGCCTTGCAATCCTCATCAGACCATGATGAGGCGCATAGTGCTTTCTATTGCCCAGTCCCTACGTCGGGCAATCCTACCGAGACACTCTCGAACCGATTCCAGAACTGGAGAAAGGTGCTCAAGGACCTTATTGCGTATTTCCGCGAAATTCAAAATCACTACGAACAACGTTCCAAGTCGCTCCTCAAACTCGCCAATGTGGCTAACAATATCACTACACCACCTGGTTTCCTTCAGTCAGCTGGAATAGATGATGCGCTCCAATTTCTACGAATTTACAACAAGAACGCTATCCTCGAGGCCAACAAGGCCAAAGAAATTGAAGAGGATGTTATTCTTGCACTCACTGGATTGAGGAGCGACCTCCAACAGAAGATCAAGGAGATCAAGAACCTTTCAGGCGACTTCAAGAACTCGGTCGAGAAGGAGATGGACCATACTCGCAAAGCTGTCAAGACCCTCAGCGATATTCTCGGCAGAAATGAGTTGGATGAATCTTCAACCACTGGCAAGCAAGATCCATACCTGCTGCGCCTGGCTGTCGACCGTCAAGTTGAGCGTCAATTGGACGAGGAGAACTACCTCCATCAAGCTTATCTCAACCTGGAGAATTCCGGACGAGAGCTGGAAGCGATTGTTGTTGGAGAGATTCAGAAAGCCTACAACGCTTATGCTGGCATTCTTAAGCGGGAGGCTGACAATTCCTATAACGTTATTGGCGAGCTTCGAGATGGCCCTATTGCCATGCCCAAGGACCACGAATGGATGCATTTTGTGACTCACGATGACAAGTTCGTTGACCCAAGCATTCCGCTCAGGACCCCGGACCAGATTCATTACCCCGGACAGGACCATGAGGCAGCCCAGGAGATTCGAGCCGGATTGTTGGAGCGCAAGAGCAAATACTTGAAGAGCTACACAGCCGGCTGGTAAGTATTCGTTGTCCAAACGTGGTGACCAGAGAAGTTAACAAAGTTGCTAGGTATGTACTTTCCGCTACGCATCTCCACGAATTCAAGTCAGCGGACAAGGCGCAAGCCCCTATCATGTCTCTTTATCTTCCAGAACAGAAAGTAGGATCCCACTCCAACGAAGGAGGCTCTTCGAATAAGTTCATCCTCAAGGGTCGCCAAACGGGCGGCATGCACCGCGGACACACTTGGGTCTTCCGTGCCGAAAGTCACGACACCATGATGGCTTGGTACGAGGATATCAAGGCTCTCACCGAGAAGACTGCCGAGGAGCGAAGTCAGTTTGTTCGAAGCCATTCTAGAAGCCTTAGTCGATCATCCCGACGATCAGTTAGTAGCGATGGACTGGTCGACGAGGAGGACGAGGAGCCCTTCACGGCCGATACTGAATCATTTACCAATCCGGGACCAAGACAACATGAGGCGACTCCCCGGCGATCTCAAGCAGGTGGGCGGTTCCCATCTGATATCCAAGTCAATGCGCAACGTGGCTTACAGGCCCCTCATTCGCCTTCTAGTGTAAGCTCTGGCTTCCAGGACAACAGGAACCCCGCTGTACCACCGATTGTCACGGGTGCCCTTTCTGGTCCGGCCGCTGGAGAATCGGAGCAGAGCAGGGATGACCATCCGGGCTATGGGACTGTTCACCAGACGCCAATGGATGAGATACCCTCGCATGCTGCAATCGCAAGCCAAAAGGCCCATTACGACGGTGTTAACCCTTATACGAGCGAGCCAGTCAACCAGACTCCCGTTGACCCGGCCCCCCTCCACCAACAGCAGCAGCAGCTATACCAGTCACAGTATGAATCGCAGCAGCCTGTGCAGCTGTCAGACTACGTCGATCAACACCATGACCAAACCTTTGTTCCGGTTGTGATCCCCCAGGGTAAGGATGAGCGCGATAGCAATCTTGCCAATAGTGAACAACACCACTTTGATGAGCAGCCTAACAATCATACTATGGAGCCACTAGAGGAACCATACGGTGGATATACAATCAGTGGAGCTGGCCATGAGACATCGGATTATGAGCAGCCTTCATATCCTCAGGCGTCCTATGACAATCAACCCAATCACAGCTATGCCAATGGCACCGCTAAGGGTAACAGTTACACAATGACAACTGTGGGAGAGGGATTTCCTAGACTTGATGGCGGCGCAACTGAAGAGCGACGACCATCAACTCGAGGAGGCGAATCAGTCTATACCGAGCGTGACTCTGTTCTTCTCCAGACAGACGATGAAGATGAGAAGCCTGCCCCAATCCGACCATCTGGTAACAACCGGACTGAAAGTCATAACACCATCTCAAACCTGCATATTCCCGGCGGTTACCCCAAGAGTACTCAAGCATAGGATGGGGTATCAGTATTCGAGTTTTTCGCACATTGTGTGTCCTTTGTTGTTTTCCTTACTGTTATTTTTACTTTGCTGTGATGGAGAGAAATGGTTTGGGAGGATGGTACAGCGTTGGCTGACGGGAGGCGTTGGTCAAATGTGTTGACGGGACGGGACGGTCATGGTACGGGTAAAATGGAATATCCCTCGTTTGGTTTTGGTTTGGTTTCGCAAAATATTTACTTGGATCGGTGTGATAAGATATCTTAGTCTGTTTCAATTGATTGAAAAGTTCAGCGCATATCATGAGTTTACAGTGACTTGAAGTGTTGACGAGACCATGTATCTAACACTGGTCAAAAAGGATGTTCACTCACAACCTCCAACGTCTCCAAGCTTGTTCTATCAATTATGTCATCTGATGCTCATCCTTATCTGAGGTCGGTACCTGATATCGGTAACATGGTTTTTCCGCCCCATATCGCATCAACCAATCGGGCCGCTCTAAGCTAGCTCCCGCCAAACCTTCGGTGGACATTCTCTTTGCAAAATTTCACACGGCAAAAAAAAAGTTCAGCATTCGACCTACGCGGAAACGATTCCAAGGCCCGAACGAACGACCCAAACCCTAGCTACGGGCATCAACCGAAACAGAATCGAACGAGCGGTCGAATCACGAAATTCTCATCCCTTGAATTTGTATCAATTGGCGACAGCGCAAACTCGATAATCATGTCTTTCCGTGGAGGTTCGCGAGGACGCGGCGGTAGTGGATTTGGAGGCCGTGGCGGTGGTACGTCTTTATTTCCTTGTTGCGCGGTTGTCTTTGAGGGAATTGGCTCTTTGTCATGCAAGAGACGTCGGAATCATGCGGATTGAGGCTGGGGTTTGGGAGTGATTAGCTCTAATAGCATTGTTCTACGTGGATTCAAGATCAACTACTAACGAACCGTTTCTAGGCCGTGGTGGCTTCCAACAGCGAGACATGGGCCCTCCTGCTCAGATTCTCGGTATGTATATCATCATGTTCTGTCCGGAATCCCATAACTAACACTCTCAGAAATGGGCAAGTTCATGCACGCTTGCGAGGGCGAGATGGTCTGCGAGTCCATCAACCCCAAGGTCCCTCACTTCAACGCCCAGATCTTCCTCGAGAACAAGACTGCCGTCGGAAAGGTCGACGAGGTCCTCGGCCCCATCAACCAGGTCTTCTTCACCATCAAGCCCACAGAAGGTATCCAGGCCACCTCTTTCAAGGAGGGCGACAAGTTCTACATCGGCTCAGAGAAGCTTCTGCCCCTCGACAAGTTCCTCCCTAAGCCTAAGCCCCCGCCTGGAGCTCCCAAGCCCAAGCGCGCTGGTGGCGGCCGCGGTGGTGCCCGCGGTGGACGCGGCGGCTTCGGTGCCCGAGGCGGTGGCCGTGGTGGTTTCGGCGGCGGCCGTGGAGGTCCTCGAGGTGGTGCTCGTGGTGGTTTCGGTGGTCGCGGAGGTGGCCGTGGCGGCAGCGGTGGTTTCTCACGAGGTGGAAGCGGCTTCGGTGGTGGTCGCGGACGTGGTGGTTTCAGCCGCGGTGGCCGATAATCTCCTTGCCACGACAACGACTGCGGATCACTTCTGTTATTAGGGAGGACTAAGCGACTACGCGACCAACGAGAGCTGCTTAAAGGGAATGGGGATCGAAAACCATGGAATCTAGGAGGAGGGAAGGAAAGAAAGAAAGAAGAAAGAAGAAAGAAGGGATTGACATGTATTTCTCTGGCGTTGGACGGTATCTGATTTTCCAAAGTGCTTTGCTTGGTTTGGCTTTCCCACATGGCTCTATATCCCAATTCCCGCCATCGCCATGCTCGTATTATACGGCATCGGATTGGAGTTTGTATGTACAGACACAAGAGGATTCAACGAAGAAGACAAGAGAGAAACCGAAAAGAACGGGCAACCTTTTTAACTTAACTCATGTCTTTATTGTGAAAAATGTACATTTCTATCAGCTTTTGTAAATCTCCTGTCCGCGCTCACGGGGTATAAACAAGGCTCAAAGTCTCTAAGCTCTTGGAACGCCATGCAAACAATCAAAATCACTCCCCTCGGCGTCTGAGTAGCGCCGCGCACAACAGGCCCAGGGCCAAGATAAAGGCCAGCCCTCCTAGTCCTATGCCAAAGTATTGCGCATCTCGATATCCTCCCAAGGGGTCCTTGTCACCGCCCTTACCCATTTCCACAGCTCCAGCCATGCCCAGCCCTACTGAAAAGGCGAAAGCTGCTGCTGTATTGGTGATACTGTTTGCGAGTCCCAGTTGTCCCTCTGGCACATCTCGTCCGAGCACAGTCGAGGAAGTGGGAACAATCAACGCCATACCAACTCCCATGAAGATGGCGCTGACAAATGAGTTGGCCCAATATGCTTGTTGAGTTGGGGCTGATGCCAGGAGAGCCGAACTGATCAGAATGGCGATTGATGAGACCACCATGCTCAACTGTGCTGTGAAATCGCGATTTGAAAAGGGCCAGCATCCGAAGGCGATAATAATACCAACCACTAGTACTGGCACAAGAGCAGCACTCGTGAGAAGGGCACCCCAACCTCTGACAACTTCGATAAATTGGACGAAATACCATACCCAGACTCCAAATGCTGCTGATGCAGCTGTCACGAAGCCAAGTGTGATACCAGCAGCCAGGTGAATCTGCTTAAATGGCACCAACGGGTGACTGGCCTGTGATTCGAAGAAAGTAAATAGTGGTATAAGTATCATGCCTGAAATGATCAGGATGTACGCTTGGGGAGTATCCCATCCCACAATGGGCGCCTGGTTCCAACCAACGCTGAAAAAGATCAAGGCAGCGATTCCAAATACGAAACCCAAAATATCTAACCGCTTCCACAGGTTGCCTTCGAAATTGTAGACCAAGATTCTCTTTGCCGGGATGACAAGCACGCTTGAAATACCTAGGGCTATACATACCGCCGCCAAGCAGTAAAAGGCCCATGGCCACGAGGCGTAATTGGCAAACAAGCCTGTCATGACCGATCCAATGACAAATCCGAAAGGGACAGAGGCATCGAAGAATCCCATCACAAGCATCTTGCGAGGCCCAGGAGGATAAGCCCTTACCAGCATTCCGTGTCCATTTGGAATAGTAAGTGCAGGGCCGATGCCTTGCATAGCTCGACAGAAGCAGAAGAACACGGGTCCTCCATTTTCACTTGTCTGTACATACACACTGAGACCAGCGAGCAGACTCCAAAGGGCGAACCAAATATATCCAGCGATGAAGGTATATCTTTGACCGCAGACGTTCCCGATCCGGTTGCCAAAAAGAGTGGTCGCGCCATAACTCAGTGCATACGCTGATGTGAACCAAGCAAGGTGTGTTGTACGCTCTGGTTCGAAGAATGACTCTCCAATTCGTCGGGCTGATGCCAGTGTCTGTGCAAGACTGGCATATGTTAGAACCTGTGCCATACATATGACAGTAACAAAAAGGCTTTCGTTGGTGGCATGGTTGAACTCAATCATCCTGGCCCCCTCGTTCAGGGGTTTCCTTCGCAAACCCTGACTTGCGGACGAAGAAGGATCTGGGTCGGATCCCGCACGAATGTGTGTGACCGTGCCTAGTGGGAGTGATCGTGTACCCATGTCAGGCCTCAGGGCCATGTATTGGTGATGCTGTGTTGTTCCTCGGAAGGCTTCAAAGCGCTTGGCAGCTTGGACAAGTCCGCCATGGTTGACCGAAAAGTCCGATGGCGTTGGACCTGTAGTAACAGCAGGAGTCTCGTCTGGGAGAGGCTCGGCCAGGTTTACTGGAACGCTGAATAGTGGAGGTGGTGTATGAGGTGTATCTAATCGCGGTGGTAAGTTTGGTGTTGCCAGTCGAATCAAGTCCTCAGGGACTTGTGCTGGAGTCTCAGCCATTTCCGATTCCATTTCACGATCAAGGAGAGAATCGGTCTCAGCATTTGGAGGTCGACCTGGCATAAGCGATATAGGTATATAGTTGCCTCGATGCGGTGAAACGGGTGAAACAGTCATCTCTGATACACTCATCTGGCTCACTACATCCATGTCTAGCAAATTCACATTCTGGGATATTTCGCTGACGCTTGAAGGACTTCTAGCATGAGAATGCGAGTATAGCTGAGAATTGGAACGAGAGTGAGAGTAATGTCCAGGCTGAGAGTGAGAATTGAGGTTTGTGAAAGTGGTAGCCGGTGCTGCTGGAGAGTAACCACCATGTTGTTGTTGATAATGATGGCGAAAAGATTCCGTGACGGCGATCATGGTATCTGCGACATGTTGAACGGAAGAGTTGGATCGATTTATTTCTCGACGGGCCTCAGACTTTTCAGAGTCTTGTCGTGATACGTTCCGAAGCGGCTCCATTGTGAAGTTGAGTGACAAGTCAGCAACGCCTGTGTTAGCAATAGTCGCCCCTCATGTCCTCGTTTGTAGATGTTCTGGAAGTTGATTATGGTTTGAAGGAAAATAGGAAGATGTTATTAGTCAATAAAGCTAATAGATGATCAAGGCTGCGGAACCATCGTAACTGAATCAGAAATCAAGCAATCGAGATATAGTCAGGGACGCTTGGGGTTTTTAGTCCATGGGAAAGGCTGCGCTTACAGCTTACCAGTACAAGGAGGGTAATAACCCATGCCTCAAGCTGTAAGTAGGCATGTCGGCTCATGGAATGGAAGCTAATCCATACCCTCCGTAAGCCTTCAGGGCTGACTCGCCCCCGCAACCAAGCTTAGCTTTTAAGGCTCAGACTCTGGTTCAGGGTCCAGAGGTTTAGGACCAGACACTTCCAAGTCTTGGCCCAACCGTTAGTTTTTGAACCGAGATGAGGGTGGGTAGTGTAGTGTATGGGGGAGCCAGAAATAGAATCATCGATCTTGTAAGTCGTCACAAGCTGTACGGGTAGGAGAATGAGACTTTCGCCTCTGTGAGGATTCTTGTAGGTAGTGATCTGCTTGTCTCGATAGTTAGTCCTCTTTGTGATAACGTCTGACTTGCATCACGATTCAACATTGAACAAAGCTCAATCGGGGCAGAGAGACCGGGCAGTCTAGGCAGTTCAGAAAGTCGGTGATGCATTGACACAGGTGGCGGTTACAGGGGTTCCCGTAAGAGTCTGGTTGGTCTATCGATCACGATCTTGTTGGTGATGATGGAGAAATGGAAATAGTGGTGTTGGTGATACCGTAGTGGAAGGCACCTCTGATCAAAAGCGGCTACAACCAACACTTCCTACCTACCTAGGTACCTAGGACGATCCATCGAATGCAACTCCTGCTGTCCCCAGATTGCCTGTCAATTGTTAGTGATCGGTCAATATTATTCTCCCTCTTACTCCCTCGGTGCATTGTTACAGCATCATAGGTATCATCATCGGTGTAACCAAACCCCCAATTGGGTGGTATTCCTCTCATGTCCCGACAATCAGATCCCCCATCCTTGTCCAGGTATCATCAACAGCACAGCCACCCGTCACTCTCTGGAGCCTGTCTAGCCTGTAGTCCTCCTAGCCCTAGGATCCTTCAACAGCACAGCCTCAACTTATCACAACCCATGTCCTACCCTGAACACTTTCTTTGGATCTTGAGCTTCTAGCTCCAGCGCCTCTGACAACATGTTTCAGATATAGTTGGTGTTGATTGGTCTTTATCAAGTTGGTGAAGACTCAAACTTTTAATCCTTCTGGTCTTTTTATGAGACAAATTATGTGAATTTCTTAATTGTCTCCATTTGATGAAGATCTTCTCCCCTAGCCTCGTTCGTCTTCCCAGTTTCATTCAGTAACTACCGGGAATTCGGCAACCAAGCCTCATCATGGTTTGACGATCCACTCACCGCAGAGCCTCAGATTGTGCGTAGCCATCACGTACGGCTCTATTTTTGGTCATACTCAGCTTCCCATGCCTACTCAGTACATCTAGAAGCAGAGAATCTGCGAGCACATCCAAGCCTTCCTTGAACCTTATACTGGTTGATACTTGGAAACAATCAACAGGAGGTGTGAATTAATGGTCTAACTTCAAATACTGTTGGATTCCGAATATCCACTCACTTAAGCGAGATTCACTCTCAAAGCCCTGAATGAAAGAGAGAGACCTATAGCAGACACTCTGTTTCTTCGTCATAAAACTGATCTCATCTTCAAGAGCCATCCGTCCGCATCACGCCAACTCACCATCACATCTTTATCACTGTGTAATGTGACATCAAACCTGTCACGTCACACGAACAGATCATAATTGATAATATCGAGTAACTCAATATGGCCATGTACTACGCATCTATACACAATGTTGTACTTATGAAGAAACCGATTCAAAGCTGTCACATAATCATCTAAGCAACAAGATAAGGAATGTATGGGTATCATGAACTACCATTGTTTCAATAAGCTGCGTGAATCATGTCCTGTCCAAACACCCAACCCCCAAATAAGAATGTCTCCGACCGTGTGCGCTGAACCCCTTTTGTCCCTGATGTTTGTCCTTGCGAACTTCCTGTTGAACCCCCAGCTCGATCCCGCGATACCCTCCAGTGATGGCAAACGTATGCTCAGATCCAGATTACATGACCTCTACTCCACCAAATTTTTCGGTGCAACTACACCAAACCAACGTACCATGTTAAATAGTAATATCGGCTGTCGTTTAAGGCTTGGGTATGCGGATGGTCTTGCTGGTCATGAGGCAGCCGTGGATCATGAACAGAATTACGGCAGGATGGAACTCGAAAGCCGAATCCTGGAACCAGACACCAAAGGGAAGATTGTCATGAACCCAGCGCTGCGAGAGCCAATAGGCCATGATGGCGTCCATGCCGAGCGAAGTGGGAATGGGAGTTCCTTCGAAATACTGGCTCTTGCCAGTGGCGTCCTTTGGAAGAACCGAAACGGTAACATTGAAGCGGGCGAGGCGAGTGAGGCCACACAGAACGAAGAAAGTAAGACCAACAGTGTCGGCCAGCGAACGGAAACCAAGAGTGAAAGCGACCATAGCGGGAGCGACGCCGAAGGAGATCTGAACAGTAATTACGATTAGTGACCATAATAAGTGACAATGCGTGCATTAAGACATACCAAATCAGCAAGAGAATCCAATTCTTGGCCCATGAGACTACTCTTCTTCCTCCATCGAGCAACCTTGCCGTCGAAAAAGTCGAAGAACAGACCGAAAGGCAGGAAGAAGAGGGCAAGCCAGAGGTTGTCAAAATCCTTGGGGTCGCCAAGTGCGTATCGTAGCGAGGAGAAGATAGACATGACACCGCAAGCACCTGTGATAACGCTAGAGTTAGCAAACCATGTAATTTTTATGCAGAACGAAGCATGTCAAATGCGACGGTCTCCGTAGTCAAGGTGTACATACCATTCATGAGAGTAATCAAGTCGGCAAGGTGCATGGCACGCACAAGAGAGAAGTGCCCAACATCAGCAGAAAGAAGAGTCTTTTGCTTGTCAATTGCTATAAAGAAGATTAATGTCAGTTCTGCAAAGCCAAACTCGCTTAATTGTTTCATCCTTGGCTAAAGCTTACCTGGGTTGTTGGAGGATGCGACGTCCTTGGGGATGTTTCCATTGGAGCCCGACATGGTGTTGCTCCTTCTAGACATTCTACGGCGATTCCAACGACTTTTAGTTAATGTGAAGCTTGATGGAGTTGGACGGTGCGAGAGGTCGACCTCAGCAGGAATACAGGAAGCGGACAATCGTAATGAGCTTCGCGGTGGCAGGAAGCGGTGTCGATGGATGCGAAAAGAGAATATTCAAAGCAAGCAAGAATACTCGCAATGCGAAGTTGAGTGGTATTCCACGGTTCAAAAGTTGTTGTGTTTCTGGCGGTTTTGCGAAGTTGTAGAAGGGAAAAGAGAGCAGGTTTTCCACAAGTGGTTGACGTTGACGTTGACGTTGAGGACGACGTCGCGTTTACTGCTTTCGCCGCGGGACGTCCTGCTTTCCTTGCTTGGGTGGATGCCGTCATTGTGGGCGCTAGTGCTGGGTAGCTGCACGTGACGGCAATGGCTTAGACGCTCAACCGTTCCTGATAAGTCACCAGTCATCAACAGTTCGTCACACGGAAAGGTCAAGGTGGTTGTTCATGGTCACATTCGCATCTACTGTACACTGGATCTTTGTAAATCGACATCTAACGCACATACAGAGTACGTCAGGATGGTACAGGATCTCTAATATCACCAAGTCGATCAATAGCTCAACAAATTCTGGGGTAGAGTATCACATGTCAAATTCATATCGTATTCGCACAATCCTGCTCCCGTCAGAACATTAAGCGAAGTTAGATGAAACCTATGAGAATTAGTACACACGCACACAAATGTTCTAGACACATGCAGAGAACGGTCGAAATGAGCACAGAGCGATAAAGACTTAAGATCAGGTATCCCCAGCGGTGTTTATTCAGGTCCGCGTCTGCTCATGGAATACTGTGTATGCGTTACCCCTTAACTTGATGTGCAAGCGTGTATGTATGTACAGTGTGTAGCCTCCTTTCAGAGGCGGTAAACAAAAGAAAACTACCCCAACGCCGGTATCAGATAAAAGTCCCGAACAATGCTTGCGGTATTTGTCTGGCCGCTGTAAGACATGTAGGGTGTGTCATGACACGCAACTATGTGTAGGTGTCTCTCCCATGCTTCATAATTAACAATTAATGTTTATCCATAGACGGCTGATTGTTATCCTGTAGAATGAGTGTGCAAAATCTGGACATCGAGAGGTTTTGCTCCTGCTCATCGCGTGATGAGAACCGAGAATCCATCTAACCATTGGCCACAGGAGCCAGAAACACCACAGATGATGTATCCTCGAGGAGGTATCAAAGTGTGCCTAGTGTCTAGGGTCAGCGAAATTCGTAGCGACACAAGAATCAAACTTACGCATCTCCTCCATGAGCATTTCCATAAACGGGCGACTTGCGACCCAGACTCGTCAGAATCTGTATACCATCGATCCAAAAACCAGATCGCACGACGAAGCCACTGATGTATTCACCACGACGAACATCTAGGTCTCCTGTAAGATTCTTGTCGGTCTATCAATGAGTGAGAACTTACCAAACTCGAAAGTATCTCCTCCTTCTTTGCCTCCCTTATTTCCAAACAACTGCCTGGAATCATCATGATAAATGAATTCCATTCCGTCCACGGCCATACCGTGATAAATCACTACACGGGATAGAACTCGGTCCTGCTTGACAGCACTCGTAAAGATGGCTTCCGTTAACTGGCTCCCATCCATCTTAGAGCTACCCAGTTTCTGGCTTCGGAATGCACTCTTCCCGTTCGGTAGCTTAATGAGAGATTCCTTGGAGGTAAACTGTTTGTAATCGTCAATATCAAGTGATCCTCCCCCGTAAGACTTGACTGATATTTTGAGAGATCCCTTTCTTTTCTTCTCAGGCAGTCTGCCTCGCAGCTCGCTCTCGCTGAGCGTGATTTGCCGGGAGGGCGTCCCTTGATCAGTAGGATACTCGATCCAAGCATGGCAGACATCGTCACCGTCTGCATAAATCTCAACAAAGAAAATTCCTGTGGCCGCCATAACAAGTACATTGCCATTTTCGACAGGGAAGGCTTGAACACTACCGTCGGGACTCATCGGGGGATCGTTAGGAAGGCGGAAAGACGGATGAGCTCGGAAACGCAAGCAGTCGAGGCGGTGCCATCCACATTCGTCGGCCTGGAGTGCAAGACCACCTTTGGATTTGGTCCTTGTACAATAGGCCTCTCGAGCTACGAATGTGCGGTTGAGCACCACGTAATCTCGCAGCATTATACCACTCTCCTGGTGGGGGCATCCGAATAGATGGCCCGTCTCATGCATATGAGCGCCAATACCGATATTGGCAGCCTCCCAAGAACTGCCCGCTTCGTTGCAGTCATTAGCCACATGGTTTGTATCCGTTGGAGTACAGTCAGTGAAAGCAGGCACAACCTCTTCGAAAGTGGAAGGGTAACTGTGAAGGCAGTGAGATCCAAAAATGGCGAGTTGAAGATCACCATCCCCTCCTCCAAGAGCGGCATGGCCGGTCACGGTCTTTGCTGCGGTATCCCAATGAGAATCCAAGAGAAGACAAGACACGTATAGCTTTTGCCCTGGCAGCGGGTTGAAGTATTTCTTGACGGCCTCTGAAGCGATCCCGTACAAAGCGCCCTTATCGGTTGCCTTCTCGTTTTGCTGAGCCTTGTTAAGATCTCGAATCTCAGCAAGGGTCTTGTCGGAGCGAATGATATGCACACGGGCTTCGGAGCGCATGGTGCCGTTCTCTTGGTCACGATAATTGGCCGAGCCTGTTGTCCATTCTTCATCAAAGCGGAAGGCCCGTCGACCAAGCTTGTTCCGCCACATCTGTTCCGATGTGAAGGCCTGCCACAGGTACGCTGCCATTCTGAACTTCTTCACGGCCATTTCCAGTCCATTTCCTTCCTTTTCAGCTCGTGCGGGCGAGGCATCGAATGTTTCGGGAGAGTCCTTCGCAACGAGTATCGCAAGCTGCAAAGGTGGTGAATTGGTCACGGGTAGCATATGAACAGTAAGGTAGGAAGCATGGATTGGGTTGGAGCTGTTGCTGTTCGCAAGTTTCGGGCTTGAGAACTCGAAGCGCAATCTGTTAGGACCCGGTTGAAGGTACACCAGTGCTTTGAAATGTGAGTTGCAAACGGGCCAGTTGATCGCGGGGAAGTTGTCGTCGAGTCGGCAAACATTGAGGGTGCCATCAAGGGGTTTCTCGGCGGCATTTCCGATTGTGCCATAAAGAAGAAGAACTTTTTGATAGACCTGGTGATGGTTAGCACAACACTTCAACTTCTTTCTTGAGCGAGTGATGTTTGCTGGAAGCCTTGGCATAGCATATGTACCAATGAACCCCTGACGATATGGCTTGCATTTGCATGCGCGCCACAAAGCCCACTAGCCAAAGAAAACAATTCAAAAGCAAAACACCAAGACATACCCATGCATTTTCGGTGATGTTGATCACTCTTGGAGCGTATGGTGACACTGGAAGGGTTTGTCTTCCATTGATAGAAGGCGCACCAAGACCCGACATTCCGGAAACACTGTTGCGGTTGGAGTTGGACGATAGCGGTGGTCGCGTGGGGACGTTGAGTTGGCTCTGGCTCTGGGACATTTGGGACTGTCGACGCTGGAGTTGCTGCTGATCTTTTACCTGCAGATGAAGTGCAGGATCTGACTGGTGATCAATCGAAGGCGGCGTTAGTGAACCGCTCGAGGGCGACGTTGCTTGACTTGTCGCACCATCACTGGATGTATCGGTTGATCGATTGGTACGGAAACTGGCCCTCGATCGGCGGCGCAGGTTGTTGAGGAAGGTCGGGGCCATTGTCGCCGGCGACTAGGACCTGCCTTTTCCAAGATGTATCCAAATAAGAGTCAAAGTTGTATGACAATTGCGTCGTGGGCAGGCGAGAGACGGGTCAAGAAACCAAGGCAAAATCGACAGAAAAGTGACCGAGGGAGAGACCGAGATTGAAGTACCCAAGAAAGCCGTGGTCGACAGAGTAAGAGAGGAGAGCGCTCGTATTGCAAGTCTGGAGGAACGAATGGGGTGGTAGTTTAGATGAATGAGGGGGAGTGAGATTCCGATGGGGGGGTGTAACAAGAATAGAAGCAGTGGAAGCTGTCAGTTGTCGACAGTTGTTGACTTGACTTCCTCTTGGTCGATCGAAGGAAAAGGAAGGAGGAAGGAAAGGCGCAGAATTTTAGAGATGAGAACCTAAGGTAATATGAGAGAGAGGGAGGTGGTCTCTAGAAGGACCAACAGAGAAATAACATGGAAATGAATTGAATGGAAATCCACTGTTTCGTTTCCCAGGATCTTCTTCACTGCCTTGGAAAAGATAACCCTCACTCAAATGTCCCCTTCCACCCCTGTTCAACGGAGAACGGAGAAGGATGGATATCTTTATTACGATCCTAGACACTCAACGAGTGATGGCAGATGACGGAAGATTGTTCTGTATGGCCGGACTGGACAAAGAGACGGCCACAACCGATCCAAAGACGTGCAAAAAGTGGCTGGTGCTGCTAATGCACTCGCCGAGAACGAGGATGTGCTCAAGATTGGGCCAGGGGATCCGCTGGAATTGGTGGGTTGCAGCGATGCGATTTATTATTGCGGCCGTTGCAAGCGTGCTGAACCAGATGGTGGCTTGCAGTGAGCAAGAGAGAGGTTGAATCACTCTGGGGGGATGGAAGACGGAAGACGGAAGACGGCAGTGATGGAATGAATGATATGATAGCCCATCGGGAGCATTGAGACATTATACTCCTCCAACAGTGTCTGTCTATCTCTGTTGATCAATTCAGGTCGATCCAGCAGTATCAAAATGTCCCAGACTCATCCTTGTAAGCTTATGGGCAGGCCCCAGATGGGCCAAGACTCACAACGTGCCGAGTTGAAAGCGATCGTGATCTAGTTGGGCTTGAGCGAGGCCCAAGTTGCATACAACCACAAGTTCAGTGGAGCTTGATATTGAATTCAACCAGCCGCATCCAGCGGGAACTCATCCTTTGAGCTGATCCCAGGGGCTAGAGCAGCTAATGGCGTCCAATGTCTTCGCTTAGGCACTGGTGTTCATCAACTTTGCTAGCAATCGTAGCATTCGGCTGATATTCACCGCGTAATCCTTTGATAATATAATATATCAGAAGCCGCTGCTATTTTGAAACCATCAACCCTCGGCTTCGATGACGTCGAGATAATAGTACAGCCCCTGGCCTTATCTAAGGTAGGCGGGACCATCCCGTGCCGCTGCCGATAGTAGACCATCCAACGAAATTGCATTTCCATTCAAGATCCCACGTTAATAAACATCAATACTGTTGTTGGTAGGTGTTTCCAGGGGATGAGCCAGAGCCAGTTTATCGATGGTGCCATCCATGAGTGCGAGGCCATGCAGAAGTTCTTTTTAGCGCCTGCAACTAGACTACCTAGCCAACGCATTACACAGAATACTCTATCTCAGAAGTAATTGAATCAATGGGATTCAATGTTTCTCCCATTCTCGAGGCGGTGGGTATACCGACCTTGGCCATCTCGTTTCAGATTCGAGGTTAATTCAAGGCCAACCACCATGTCCCCGTCCACTGCAACACCAATTGAATAATGTCGGTGATACTTTATCTCCTCACTCGAAACTATCCTGTTTCGAGACCATAAGCCGATAGATCCCACATCACGGTAAACAGGGAAGTAAATTCTGATCAAGGGAGAGCAACTCTGCAGAAATGCTCTGCATCCTGACTTGATTATCATACCAGTATTCTAATAATGGCGGGCGACTATCAACCGAAAGCAAAAAAAAGTCCGCGTATGCGAAATGCAGCTTATATGAAGGGAACATTGAACAACATCCATTTTTGGAGGGTGAGCTGATGAATACGGTGATGACCAACTGACGACAACGCCTCGTGTTGTGGGGATAACGTGGGTGTACTGGCTTGGTCTCAAAGCAAAGACGCTGTCTGAGCTCGCAAGCAAGATACTGACTTGTAAATTCGTCATTCCACATTGATAAATCCCTTGAGACCTGACGGAACAAACTTCGTCGGGGAGCACGACGCTGACTCCGACTCCCATGCAAGCCGAATAAATTTTGTTGTCGGCATTTTCGCATTCTCTTTTGACGTTATTGCAACAAGGAATCAGAGTTCGGATCCCCCGCTTTCGAATTGAGTAACGATGTGTCTCTCGTAAACTCTCATTGATATTGATCAGTCGGCTTTACAGATCGTTTCCTTTGATGGACTTTGTGGATATTTACGGAATTTAATTGGTGTTGTCGTATTGGCTGGCTGAATCATCAATGAACGTGAGTTGTGGAGCCAATAGACGAAATTGTTAAGGAGAGCATGTATGGATCAGCATAGCGAGGCTTATGTATGAGTTAACAGAGCTTTGATAACTTGGTCAATGCATTCGCAAAATAAAAGTAAACAAAAATGTAAGGCCATAACCCATCTTATCAGTCATCATGAGTGAGAAAACATAGAGACAACTCGCTGTTGAAGCTCCCCATATTAACTTGCCAAATCTTCGAGCACATCGTTGCTGATTACATTCGGCCAAGGGCATAATCCGTTTAAAAGCGAAAACAGGGAAGAGTCTAGAGAAAATAAAAATAAAAATCATCAATCAATCAACTCCTTTTCAAATAGGTGGAGGAAACAAGATATAGGGCCAAGCATATACTCCGTCAGCTGGTCCCTTGCATGCAGTTATTGACCAAGTTTAGTCAGGCCTCGGAAAATCTGCAGCCAATCAAACCGAGCAATGGACTACAGAACAAAGGAGTTTGTTCAGCCTGGACAAAGGCTGACGCCAGTATACCTAAGTAAACTCGCATTGTATACAACTTTATTAGACTTGGCAGATGGAGAGAGACCATAGCTTGTGTTGGCCTGATCTGTTTAAGGGGTCTGTATTTTGCTTGTCATGAAAAGCCTATTATTTACCGAGTCTATAGCCTTTCTGAACTAGGTACTCAAACCTGAGGCTGGCTGAAGCCTCCGACATTGAGACCTGGGAAACGCCAAATGGGTCCATTTGCTGGCCCAGCAGCGTCAGATCGAGTGAGAAGGTGTCAATTTGAAGCATCTGATTGGCTGAAATTCGTGTGCAAAGTGCATGCATAAATACTTTTTCCTAAAGTACCCAAGTACCAGGTACAAGTCTAATTAAAACTTCAAGGGCAGATCGAGCCTAGCGAGCAAACTCGGGTTTCGTTTCCAGAGGAATGTGACCAAATTTACTTGGTGACCCCAGCGACCGGCTACTGAAAAGAGGTCCTTGACGTCTTGGATCTCATTGGATGTTGATTGATCTTATCAGACGATGGTGCAAGTTGGCAGTCTCTCTTTCAGTGATTCGTCGAAGGAACATCAAGTGCAGATACAAATGTAAAGAACAAGAGCCATCATTGTTATCACAATAGGTACCTTAGCCCAAGAAAGATAGCTCCAGGGCCTCGAGTCTGTGAACAAAGAAGCCAAACTACCTACTAACCTAAGTTCCCTGAAGTTTCCAGCTCAATTCAGCTTCTCCTCTCCTGTAAGTCGTTGCCTGGCCGTAGTGGCACGAGCCCCTCACTGGGCAGGTCCGCTTACACCAATTCAAGGCCAAAGTACCCAGTACCTAATAACGGGCAACTGCAGAGTTAGTGCGTGCCACTAAGACCAGGTTAGCAGGCTCCAGCTCATAAGGTACAGTACTCAACTGTAACGGTCCCTCAAGATTGCGTTTGCTTGCTCTGTTCTCTCCAACTTAACTTTGGATTCTTCATTCACGTACCCAAGCCACTTCAACCACCACTCACCACAATCCACTCCTTGACCATTACGACTCGATTTCTTGCCATTCGACACACAAACCTTCACCAAAGATCAGCCAATATTATTTTTCCCACTTTTCACAACACATCGATCGATTCGACTTCTTAATTCAACTTTCACGGTGGTTGCCCCTAGCAGCAGAGCAGAGTAGAGCACAAGTGCGAGTGTTGAAGCATCATGTCTTCGCCGTGGAAGAAACAGCCAGAAGATGTCGTCGACAGTGTACTCAAGCGTGCAGAAGTGAGCAAAGTGAGTAGCTTGATCCATTGACTTTTTACTAGCAAAAATTCAATCTGTTCTTTTTAACTCCTGATGAGGCAAGCATAGACTGACATTTCCACTCTTTAAGATTGCACGACGTTTGCAAAACCGCCTCGCCCTCGCCAAATTCAAAACCAAGCATGGCTGGGAAGACCTCACGCTCGACTCCATCGAGCCGAAAATCGAAGAGGAGATGCGAAGGAAACGTTTGACCGAACCTACAGATGTGCTCTCCGACTCATCATCAAGCGCATCCGATCTCCCATATCCGTCCCGGGCCCTCATGAGCTCTCCCCTCAAAGCGCCCCTGTTCTCGGATGCGGTAGGCTCCAGCAACGGCAGCACGGGACACCGCAAGCGCACATACCTCGCCTCCTTTCACGATGTATCATCGAGCCCTAGCAAACGATTCCGACTTTCCCCTACAGCACACAAGTCCTTTGGCAGTAATGGTGTATGGAAGAACTCGCATCAACTCACACGATCTTCCCCCCTCAAGCCCAGGCGGCAACAACACTTTACTACCTCGGGCGGACCCGATGTCTCCTTTTTCCAGCAGCGTCTAATGAGCCGTGAGCTAACATCACCCAATTTTGCTGCACCTTCCGATGACGATGACGATCTTTTGCCCATCCACTCATTCCACCCTACCAATATCCGCTCGTCTCCTCCACGCACACCACCTATGCGCACCAGGTCTGTTAGCAAGCGGAACAAGGGCGAGAACGGTGCAGGGACCAATGGCAAAACTGGTGAGGAGGGAGCAGATTTACTTCTCTACCTCGCCGCTTCGCCATCACCAGCTGTCAGAACTTCAACTCGAACACGAATGGAGCCCCCATCAACCCCTCCCCAGAAGAACAAGCAGATGGATCTACCTTCTTCAATGATGATGACGCCTGGTGGGGGTAACCTCTTCCCAACCACCCCCAGCCAAGCTTTCGACTTTGCCGAATTTGTCAACATCACACCCAGCCCAGCACAAAAGCCCTTCAAGACACCAATCTCAATCACGGCAACTAGGACACCTGTGAGCGGTACTCAAAGGCGGCTCACGTTCGACTGAGCGTCTGAATGAAGGGTTGGGGAAACGGTGTGATTATGATCCGAGTTCTTTGTGGACATGATACCATGACAGCACTTGTTGTGACACTCACGCATACACTTTTTTTTCACTATTTGGAATTGGCCTCGATTATCCGTGGCGTACAGTAACACCACTGTACATGTCTGGGTTTCCCATTATTTGCGACGGCGTTATAGAATAAACGGCAATGGCATGAAAGAAGGTCTTTCAAGGGAGGTTATCGAAGACCACGTCTCGTACCAAGCGAGAACAGGAGGACAGTTTTTTTTTATATCCAGCGGCTGATTTCTTTTATCTTGTTTGGGGTCGAGAATTGTTAAAACAGATTACATTATGGGCCGGTTCAGGAGAATAGGGGACACTGCCTGGATGGATTGATGGAACGGCTTATGGACAATGTGACTATCATCTTATTTTACTACTAGTACCTACCTAACTATTTCGAGTTCAAAATTCACATTTATTACTATCATTCTTGAGAATGTTTATTATACGACTACAAATGCCTGTATGTGGAACGAATACGTGAGAGAAAACCCTTCTCCTCCACACAAGGATACTTAGGCATGTCGTCACATAAAAACCCGTGTCCAAGCGCGCGTGCGACGGGCAATTTACGCGCGAAAGAGCTGGCGCGTAACCACGTCGTGTCTGTTTCGCGCCTTCGAGACCCCATTTTTGACCCTGTAGAGCCAATCACTAGACGAAATACCACAAGTGTAGGTTTTGAGTCTGATGTCATGAACTCCCGAGTGATGGATAAAGCGTGTTATTTGGTTGGATGGACTACATCGGATGGAAGAGGGGTTCAACAGTACTTTCGAGACATGTACTCGATCAGAGGCTCAATAATGGCTGCCAAAACCTGCCAGAAGTGGAAGCACCACGTATCTGATGCATTACTAACATCCATCACGGTTGAACACTACACTACGCCCATAACCTAGTAGGTAGGTAATCATGCAATGTCAATCAAAAGTGCCTTCACAATCACGCGCATAGTCACAATGATACGAACAGCACATTGTATTAATAGTGGTATAAAACTAAAGTCTCGGCGGAGCATAGCAAGCTTTTCTGATTTTGACTCTAGCGACACCTCACTCACGCAGTGTGCGTTCTTCTAAAGAAAAAGAAGGAGAAAAGCCTAGTTCTGTGGTATCATAAGCATAAACGCTGACATCAAACATCAACACCATCTATCCATCTTCTATTTTAAACTCCCCCAAGTCTTACAGCGAGCCAATGAGTATCCCAGGAGAACCACTATGTTAGTCCTCCGCCGAGAGGAACGAAGTGAATTTCCGCGTCCCTGCCATGAGGGTTCACATCGCCTGGCCGGTTTGTCGTCTCAAGATATTGCCGTCGCTCTCACTTCGGGAGTGTCGAGGTGAGGGGGGGAAGTCAGATCCATCGTATCGGCCATAGATACTGGGTACACGTGGTTGAGGAGGCACAGGAGGCCACTCGCTAACGTCGCTCACTCCACTGGTATATCGTGAAGTGTAACTCTCAGCCCGAGAGTGTCTGACGGTCTGGCGGTTTGTGCTATAGAAGGAGCTGGCGGCAGTATAGCGTGGTATACTTTGAATGTGTCCCATGCTAGACATGTGTCGGCCATCGAGCTCCAAGTCGAAGGGGTTCGAGTGAACATTGCCGCGCCAAACTTCCTGTGGTCTTAGCCTCACGCTGTCACCCGTCGATTGAGGTGTAAGGTTGCGCGACATGGTCGAGCCTTGCCTCTGATCGACTGGCTCTCTATAGGGCATCGGTGGCGGTTGCATAGGGTCCGGAGACAAGCTGGAACTCTCGTCGGCAAACGGATTATCCAAAGAATGAGGCCGAGCAGGGGCAAGTGGGGGTGGCACAAGAGAACCATGAGGCAAGACCCTACCGCGACCATATGAGTCCCCACGAGACGCTGCAGAAATGTTGTTGGCATCAGAGAAAGGGTTGGGGCTAGGAGTTCGTCTTCCATCATGGCCATCGTCAGGCACCGGGGGGGCTGCTGCCAGATCCACCACGCTTGATTCTTCAATAAGTCGTGACCACCATCCCTGTTGTTGTCCAGGAGCTGCACTCCCTCGGCTAGGGGCGCGGTTTGTGGACGCGCTGTGGCTTTCGGCGCCGAACTGAGAGTTTCCTCGGCTCATGTCGACATGAGAAGAGCTCATGGACTGTCGGAATCGTTGACCAATCTTCTTAGCATTGGCGCTCATCGCGGCAGCAACCTTGACAGAGCGAGGCGTTGGGCCGAGCGAATTATTGTCGATTTCGTACTTCTCCTTACCAGATCCGCCTTGAGGAAAATCGAGCGGGGTGAGAAGAGTGCTCCTTCGACGCTGCTGTCTCCGTCTCCTGATGAGCCAAAAGATGACGAGTGCCAGGAAAGACAATCCCACGATGGAGCCGACAATACTGCCTACAACGACTGGAGTTGGGCCTGCATTGTCAGAATCCTTTTTGACAGCTGAATCAGGACTTTCAGTCTTCGAGGCATGGTCGCTTCCAGCAGTAGCACCGAGGCCAATGGACGTAAGACCTCCGTCAGCTAGAGTCGCTGTACTAAGTGCCGGCGCAGCCCCTTCAGCGCTCGTCTCACCATCATCGAAAACGAAACTATCAGATGCTTCAGTAGTCTCAGTAGCGGAGGAAGCAGTTCTGGTTCCAGATCGGGTTTGGAGGGTCGTTGACCGAGATGGAGGACCAGTGAAGGTGAAGGATGCAGTATCAAAAAGGAGGACCTCGGAAGTAGATGTCGAAGACGAGGTCAAGGACGATGATGATGAAGACTCAGTCTCGATTATGAGTCGAGCATTCTCTGGAGTATCCTTAGGCGCCTGAACAGGAGTCGTTACAGGGTCTGGTCCATCAATCAATCGGGCATCATGTGGTGTCTCCAGAGATGACAGCGGCGTCGTTGTCTGGACGGGCGTTGTTACCGGATCCGGTCCGTCTGTCAATCGAGCATCTTCTGGTGTTCCCTTAGGCAGCTCTTCAGTGGTTGGCTGAACAGGTGTCGTTACCGGTTCAGGACCATTAACCACTGGGGGTTCTTGGGGCGTTTCCTGTGGGGGTGGTTGAGAAGTTGGCTGAGCAATCGGCTCGATGGGGACTGTCGTCGTCTCGTTCACATTTGCGTCACTAGTTTCAGGCGCTGCCTCTCCTCCAGCTGCAGGTACAGTCGTTGGAATGGGCTCGACCTCTTGCGTTGTAGGTACAATCAATGATGCAAACACTGGGGTATCTACAGCAGGATCCGCTGCAGGAACAGATGTCAGGTCTGCAGCAGGCACAGTTGAAGCCGGCGGTAATTCAACGCTGTCGGTGTTCTCTGTAGCGTTGGCTGGGACATGGTATGTAACCACGATGGTGGTAGGCTCGGGGATGACCACATAACGAGACTCCATCTTCGTCTGAGTGATCACCACGGGTGCTCGTTCTTCGAGCGAGTGTGTATGGTTGATATCGATTTCTCGTGGTATGCCGGCATACTGTCTTCCGAATAAAAAGTTGAACAAAGCCCGTGTTTGGAGGGCTAACATCCTTGACCAGAAACGTTCGCGATGCCAGTCGCTGTTGGTGAGAGCTGGAGTCGGAGCCTGGCCCAACCGTGAACAGAGGTAAAAAGTCTGATAAATGAGCCAAAGCTTAACACAGGGCCCCTATGGCCATCTACTTTCTGACAATATACATGTAGATGGATGACCCAGTCACCTTGCCAATGTAATGAAGGTAAGAGAATGTAGAGATCACGGCCGAGAACGAGAATGAGTGAATAATGGTACGACAAGAGAATGTAGAGGGCGCAAAACAAGAAAAGACACCAAGAGAAACAGAAACAGAGAAAGGAAGACAAGACAGAAAGTGTGAGAGAGAATGAAACGACAATATGATTGATTGCCCCGAGTGGGAGGGTGTTTAACCTAACATCAAGGTACCGAGCCGACCTACCATCAACTCCCTTTACCCTTTACTAGCGTTTTAGCTGTTTCCAGATGCTACTATGTACAACTGACATTATACATCAGTTCAAGTACGGACCACGGTAGACATGGGTTCGTCGTAGCTAGGAGCAATACCCTGTCCTGCGACAGATCTGAAGCACGACAGCCTCCCCACACTGTCTGAGCTTCACTACCTACCTGACTAGTCAGGTCCTACCGTCCTGGCCAGTCTAGTATCCGAGGAGCAAACAAAAGATCCGATGGGAGCAATATAAACAAGGTTGATATCCCAGACTTCTGGGACGCCTTGGCGCTCTTGGCTTGCGAGGACTTGTGTGATGTTTGCATTTGCGTTTGTCACGAGGTTCCAGGCGGGTGTTTCCCCATCGGCATGGCATCCAAGCTAGAGTGGAAGTTGGTCGGAATAATTAGAAGGATGTCACCCACATGCGGCATCACTCCATTTCCTTTTTTTTTTTTTTTTTTCCTTCTTCTTTTTGTTTCTGTTTCTTGGTTGCTTTGACTCTGTAATTAAAAAACGGTCTCGGCAACGTGGGCGGCTTCGCATCGCGATCGTGTGGATGCATAGTGCGCGTATAATACAGAATGTTGTTGATGGAAAAAGAAGTCCCGAAGCGGATTTAGGTGAGTGAGCCTCAGCAAGGAGATGAATTTCAGGTGGGGATTGATCCACATTCCAGCCAGAGTCTGGCCTGGTCAAATTGGTGATCTTGGCAGGCAGGAGCAGCAAGTAAAAGTCATTCTGGTTAGCACCCGAGCGCTACTAATACCTGTCCCTAGCCACCTGAGACACCTGAACATCCACCACCGTTTCTCCCTGTGGCTCTGCCCGTTGTGGCCCTTCCCGCCAGCAAACGCGCCGAGCCCGGTACATCACACCTAAAGGTAGCCAAAGGCCCCGCTGCCAGAACGTGGAAGACAAGGCACGGCAAAATATCCCACGAAACAAAGCTCACTCTAGGACAAAATGACAAACAAGACAGACTGCAAATTTCATCCTCCTGAGAATTGTTTGGCTAGGTAGCAGCTAATCAATGAACGTGCATAGTACCTGCATAACGTACCTGAAAGGTGTCTCCTTGGGATGATACCGGCATTAGTTCCAAAGTAATAAAAGACGGCATATTTATCACCACCGCTACCACACACAAACAACTCCTCGACACTATCACACACAGGAAACCAAACAAATCAGTCCAACGGCTCAGCATTGGGAAACATAACAGGGTTGAATCGCCAGATAGATTAGGCTGGTAAACAGAAAACAGCTGGTTCAATCCGTCTTCATGCACTAGTGATCAATCCCATGTGCCATCTACGTAAACCTCCCTCTTCCAATATCCTTGCTTGGAACAGTTCATCCGCTCAGGCATCCCTTGACTTACCGCTCCTAGACCCATGTTCCGGGCCACAACCGCCCACATCCCTGGCTTCCTTCGCCTCGAGCCTGACTCGGACTGTCACCGTTTCTCGTACCCAAAACCTGTCTGTGCCTCTGTTAGCGACGCCTTTTGATTACCGAAATAGAACATCTGTCCGTAATGTCGAGTTCCGCTGAGTAACCAGCATAGGACGGAATAAAGTTGATGGCGTGTGAAGACGCTAAAGCTTTTAATACCGTAACCTTAAACATGGAGATCATCCTTCATTCCAGGGATGGTCTTGGGAAATAATTGTGAGCTTTACCAGTCTGTTGGGAGTCTACCAGGTTGTTGGGTAAGTTGTTTAGACGAATGGGACTATAACAAGAGTTTCAGTGAACACATCCTGAAGAATTCCGTAAAATTCACGTATGCTTCGTTTATGAGCTTAGACGCTGATTTAAGAACATCGTGAAACACCAGGGTTGAGCTTATGATTAGACTTAACTAATACTACTTCAAGACAACGTATGGTTAAAGCTTTATGTGATCTTTTGGGATAAGAACATTATCCAGTTGCGTGATGAGTTGGAATCAGAACTTCTTTAAACTAGAGGTGAGACAAAGCATTGTTATACCCCTGATTTCAGAAAAAAACCAAGATGCTCTTTGATGACCGTCTGTGTCCTGGGCAAGGGCTTGTGAATATCAGTTGTATTATCTAGAATGAAGCATAAACCAAGCACTCAGACACCTATCCCCAGCGTAACAAACAAATCTCTGCAGACCAACCGGAGAGAACTTCGAACTCAGATCAGGGAACGCGTTGAATTAATCAACTCATTGAATCATATACTGTGGTCTAGGGTATGTTGGCTCATAAAAGGTTCTATCATTCGCTAAGTAACGGCTTTGGACGAATATTGACTGAGTGAGTAAGGAAGTTAATGAATGTTAGAAACGGTGGCTATTTTCTCAGCTTCTCTTGGAAGCATAAGGCCCCGATGTTTCTTGCCGAAACAAAGAGTATTGAAGGTTATGAGATATCTCATATCAGCCCCCCTTCCATTATTTCATCAGGTCTTGTCATAAATAAAGTAAAGTATGAGGTTTGTAGCACCAAGACAATTCTAGCAAATCCATTGGCGTTCTCTGACCAGATTAGGAAGTGACATGAAACAACTTCTCAGATGCTCACTAGGGCTCTTCGTGTCTCTCAAACATCTGTTACCAATGAGACAGACCGGTCTTGCATGAAGCATGAATTCACATGGTGATGCATTGAAGACAGGCGACAGCTGACCAATCGCGGAAATAGGGGTCCATTTGCCGGGTAAAGGCGGTGGTGGCTTTCGGTCCAGGGCACCACCAACCAACTCTCATATCATGCATGGATCAAGAACATCGATATGACCTCCTACCTACCTAAACAAGACAACTGATATCCTCTTCTCATATCGCTTCAGCAGGAGATAATTAGTCCCTCAGAAGGTAGAGCCTGTGGTTGGCTCTCTTGATAGGCATTGAAATAACCCCGCGGCTGCTCCCGCGTGGACCGAGCCGATCTTGGCACTGACCAATACCTCGCTCGACTCAATCTCAGTCACCGAACCTTTTGAAGCTTCATCTTTCAACGCACCTTGTCCTTTGCACGCCAGAGGCTCAATTCTATCGTCTGGTTGAGTCTCTCTTAACGAAATCTTGTCTTACTGCCCGTTTCATAGCTGTTGGCTGGCGTATCGCTTTTGGGGTCTCTCTTGAAAAGTCTTATCGTTTATAGTTATTCTCCATCAGTTCATCATCTCCGTCAGCTTCCCTCCATCGATAACCAAGCTGTCTTGAGGCCCTCACTCACCTTCGACGTACCCAATCAACATCTAGCTACTGTATGTGCTCTGTGCTATGTCACACCTCGCCGGACCAAAGCTGACGCCGTCTTCTCTTTAGCATAGCACCCCATAGCATAGCTAGCTTTCATCCATAGCCTAAGCACTCTATCTCGCGGTACCTTACATTGTTAGTTGCGCCACTACAAGCGCTTCAGCTGCCATGTTTGGAAACTTCACCTCCTTTGGTAAGCTACTAGTCTTCTCTCCATCCGCCTCCCATCACACTTGAACCTCATCCTTCCCTACCCATTGTGATCCTCATGAACATCTGATGCTCACAAAACACCTCATTAACCCCCTCACTTCGTTTCCCTGCCTATGTCGCCTGCCCCTCCCCCACAATTCTGTTACCTTGCGACTTGCCTCTCCACCTTGATAGACCCTTGCTAAACTCAGTCTTTTTCAGCCGGCATTCCGGCCAAGAGCAAGGTTGATCCTAAGGACGTACCGCCTCCTACACCGGTTACTCTTCCTCGCTTTCAACCTTTTGCTCAGGACGACGATACCATCGATGAATCCTCTGCGCTATCTACTCTTCTCCGTAATACCGGAAGATCAACTGCCGCTCTCGGTCCTTCGGGTTTCTCTGCCATTGGTCTTAATCTAAACCTCGATGCAAAGCCCAAAGACCTGATTCCTGAACCTTCGTTGATCCCGGATTTCGATAGTTGGGACAAACTGTCGTCAGACGAAGCCCAAGAGAAGAATCAGTCCACCCGTCACCTCCTGAGAAATGGCAACCTGTCTCCTGGCTGCCATGTGTACCTCGAACGCAAGAAGGAATTGTCGAATGTCAATGAAGACGCTTTTCGAACAGTCAGAAGGCTTCCAGCCCCCAAAGGAAAGACGCAGGCTCGTTTAGGGAATGCCTATGAGTTTTTCCGTTGCCTTGAAGCCTTTACCTCTTTTTGGGATGACCCAACTCAGCCATTACCGCTTCCTCCTTCCCCTGAGGCTTCTCCCGAAGTTACTTCGTCTGGTGATGTCGCGAACTCGGGGGACGCAAAACCTGCAAGTCCCAAGCCAGATGAGAGCGCAAACTTCTTCAGAACCAGCGCTGGATCATCTATGCCACTTGAATATCGCAATAACCTGATAACATCATTCATCAAACTTGTTGCTTATGACTTTGGGTGCAACGTCTCGCCTTCTCGAACCGAACCACGACTTCACTTCAGTTCACCCCAAGGATCTGGTTCTCGCAAATCTTTTTGCCCCTCTGGCTGCCTTTTCATATTTCAAAGTCCCACAACCCGTGAAGCCGCTCGTGCAGGTGTGGTCCACGGGCCCGTCGCTGCCGTCAGTGCCAGAGGTACAACTGATTTCACTCAGCCTGACCCTGAGACTGCGCAATCACTCGACCTCGCTCGAGAGATCGTAGCAGCTCTTATTACAGCGCAGCATCGCGCACGTGAAGGAAAGACTGAGAAGCGATTTGGTGAGGGAGAATGGTGGACGACCAAGAAGCGCTGGGGAGGCGGTCCAGGAGGGCCCATAGGACGCGAGATCGAAAAGGACCTGGTACAAGGCGACAAGGACGCGAAACCCAGTGACGAGAACGGTCTTCCTATGCCACTTGCTAAGAAACCTCGCAAAAACATGAGCATCTACGACAACTATCGCATGATTCGACCTCCATCGTCGACTTGGGACAAGAAGGCTCAATACGAAGCCATTGGGAGGCGCAAGGGGGCCGACTATGACGATATCTTTGTAGTGAGCTCGCTGTTCCACCATATCTCGGTCATCCGTGTCAGAGTACCTAATCGGTTACTTGAGGCTCTGGAAGGGGCACGGGAGCCAGATGCATCCAGGCGAAGTTGGGGTAAGGTTGAGGCTTGGAGGAGCCCCTGGTACGATTTATTTGATACCACACAACGACTAGCAGCTATGAAGCTAGTGTGGGCGATGATGGCTTACCAGATGAGAAAAGATGATGTGTCTGATGGAGACGTTGCTATGGCCAACGCCTAAGGTTATGTTGAGGTGAGCCATGGGGTTTGGAGAAACCTCATTCTTGCTTGCATTAGTACATTGGATCTCAGCATGAGAAGTCAGCACAAGGTTTAGGAAAGACTAAGATGGCATAGTTGCCCAGTTGGTTGATCACACGCATACATAGGATAGGGTATCCATACATAACATGCATTAACCAGGGTCACATTCCCGTCTCCGGTTCCGATTAGCTTGGCTTTTTCTATCAATCAGATGGGTACCCTTAAGGAGGAGGGTTACAATGAGGCGGCAGCTGAGACTGGGACTTATATCACCTGCAGCAGCTGCTGCATGGATTTATCTGGTAGGTAACTCTGGCTGTACCTTGTAATCGTCGTCACGCCATCAGGGATTCGAGCAATGAAGGCTGAACTGGAAGTCTCATGATGTTGGTACACAATCATGCACGATGCAACACACAGATTCCATGAACCATATGCTGGGATCTAGAACAATGAATCGGGCGACGTGAAAACGGGTTGCTCGGGTAATCTCATGCAAGGTATGGGTATCGACCTTGCCGTCCGGTGTCTTGGTGTTGGCATGAGAGGGTATGGCATGATGTTTGTGCAGGGTAGAGATAGATCAGGGGACTTGAGACATGTTGAGCATGCCACGATACAGATCGAAGCTGAGGGAGACGCGGAGCATAGCTTCCTGTAGCGTTCCGTATCAACAAGTGAGCTAGCAGGCTAGTTAACGAAATCACCGCATGTTGTCTTAGATATCAAGCGAATGTGGATATGTGTTGGTTTTGGTGTTTGTGGCTGCATGGAAAGGCTGAAGCAATCTTATTTGGGATGGAAACCCGCGTGGCATAGTCGGGTCTAGCGACGGAGCACGTTTCTCGTTTGGTGTTCAACTTCGGGAGGCTTGTGCCTTTGGCTTTTTGAGGCTTTGAGGCTTTCAGTTTGAGCCTGCCTGCCGGACATGATACGAAAAAGAGAAGGATGTATCGGTTGAGTAGGTATGTGATATGAGTGCGTAGAGTTCTTAGGAGACTCCGAGAACTATGTCATGGTACATGTGCTCTGCTGCAGTAATTGGAGTGCTGTACCGACAATTTGGATGACATATCGAGTTGCCCTGGTATCGTCATAAAATCAGGCCCAGCATAATGGTGACCTAACGGTCCATGTCCTGTGCTCCGTGATAAACCTACTAACCTAAGCTGAGGCCCTCGTCACAGCCACGAGAATGCAACTGAACAAGACCCTAGGCCCAAGCTCCTCAAGCCTCAATTCCCCGCTCACCTCCAGGCGGCGGAGCAGCAACGTCCGTCATTGGCCCACTCAGCCCTGGTTCAGCTATCGGTATGTCCGTCTGCTAAACCGTTACGGGATGATCTACGTGCCGTGGACGGGGGAGCTATCGGGTAATTTCAGCCATTTCATTTTTCTTCTTTTGTTTTTTGTGTTTGCAGGTGCATGATCGTGAATTTGTTGCCGTTCCCTTTTGCTTGGACGATTGGGATAGCCCCTATTTGCTGTACGTACAGTACCTAACTAGTATGCTATGTCTTGTATCGTTTGGCTAATTGTTGGTGGAAGTTATGATGGCTTCGGACATGGCTGAATATCGTTGTCTCTTTGGCCATTACTTTTGTGATCGTCTGTATACCCCGTAGCCTCTCCAAACACATAATAGAGTGCTAGTAGAGTGGTTCGGTCTACAATTGATGCAATTGCTCACTTGACGTTGAAAACCCCCCCTGCTCCGGGCCTGCATCGGTGATCGCCGTTGCACCGGCCTCGGGAAGCGGGTGCGGAACGCCGCCTCAGCCTGACAGGGGCCGAATACCAGAGTCCGGTCTTTATGACGTTTGAAGCCTTTGGCATCTCGAGACATCAATTGGCTAACGCGCAAGATTACAGATTCAGCGCGCCTAGGAACTCAATCTTAGGGTGATTGACAGGTGAACATGGGGGGGCGTCGATCATTGTTAGACGCACGTTATATCCTAAAACTTGACCACGTTTTTTCGAGACTCGTTATGAATATGGCGTTTTGTCCGATATCACATACGTTGCCCGCCTGTGGTTCCCCGATGTGACATTTGAAACGTCTCAGCGAAAACGTTTTGGTTTTGATGGAGACTCAAAGCCACGATAGCGGAGATATGTCGCAGATTGGTCTCTGGGTTCAGTGATCGAAGGGTATTTCACACATGGCGTAAGTCTCGACCATGAAGATTGAATGCTATGCCGCCAAATAAAATATCATATAAATCTGGCGAACCGACAAAAGCAAAAGAGGTGCAAGCTTGTAAATTACAGTGGCTGATATCCCATACAAGATAGTTAGTCATGAATTATTACATGGGCCAAGAAACACCACGACACGTAACGAGGGACTTGGCTGATGTCCGATGAGACGACAAACAGGGTATGACAAGGCCAGAGCCCAGAGATTCGGCAATTTGAAGCCGGGGCCCAGTCAGTCGGGTCGGAAACTACTAAGGCAGTTAGCACTGTAGTGTGCAGTACATAGAGATAGATCCCTGCAGAAGCACAGCCTGAAGAGTCGGGTATTTGGATAATTAGAATAACTATCAATGACGACGTGGGCGAACAGATTGATAATTCTGAGATAGGCAGTCTAAAGAGAACAGATAGAGAATGGCAAAGGCAGTGTTAAGGAGTATTTCCCCAATAGAGACGGTGTGATGTGAAATATTGCCAAGTCGGTCGCATCTCGTGCTGTAGCGCAGTCGAACATCTCCGTAGTGGTCGTTGAGCTAACACCAGCGATTTCCATTGTCGGCCATGTTTCCCCTTTGGGCCTCTACTGGCGCTGAGCCTCCATTACCGACCTGTCAAGACAACAAGAGTTGCATCACAGGACATGAGAGCAAGCAATAGATTCAAAGACAAATACATACATAGACATCCATTAGTCGAGTTACACTAAAGTTGGTTAAATCTATTCTAAGACTTTGAATATATGATTTAAGAAGATGCCATATCCCCTCAACTGTTAATATCCATTGCTTCTCCCCAGTCAGCTTCAGGTTCAGTCCCTTACCTCCATTGGATATTAGCTGGATAGTAGCCCATTCAAGCTTGACCCAAGCAAGGTACAGCACTGGTTGCACTATTGAAGGGTCCTACCTAACTTATTCCCCCACATCACGAGCCCTGCGATACCCCCAGAAAGTTCCAGTCGAGCTGGGTCCCTTAAACACGGCATTTCTCAGCAACGACCATTAATCGATCAATCGTCTTAGACTCAGAGGCGAAATACCCATTATATTATAGGCGCAACTGCCAGAAATCAACCATCAAATTGCCCTGGTCGGCCGCTGTACAATCTCAATCATCCATCTTATCTCTACACCTACCCTCTGCACCCTACCCCCCCTGTCCAAGACCACCTCAAGCTTGAGAGACCTTGACCTTGACCTTGAACCTCTCTCATTGCTTGTCTTGTTGCTCTCATCTACGAATTTTATTCCCTTTGTTCTTCCTAAGCGCCTGCCTAGGCTGGTTTATATCATCTCGTCTCCCGCCATCCAATATCAGACAAGAGCATATCGACATCTGCTCTTCTCCTCAGCTCTTCTCTTCCTTTACCTTGAAGGTTTTTCCCCCGCCTTCAGCTTCCATAGACCGAACGCCCCGTGCACAACTACCTACGCTGCTTTCAGCTCTGGAACCAATCCTATCAAAGAACCATCCAATCCCGACCCCCGGCCTTTAGAGAACCCTTAGATCCATCAATCAATCAAAGTCGAGTGCGGCACTCGAGAGCGAACGAGCGTAAAGAACGAACGCCTTCTTCTCGCCTCTTTTTGTTTTGCCCCGCGTGAGCATCCCATCAGCATCAGCATTCATCAGCACAGCATCAATCAGCAGCATTGGCCCATACTCTTGAGCACTTGACCGTCCCACGCGCTTTTACTACAGTACATCGTCATTGCGCCCAGCTTCGCCCCAGAACTAAGTACATTTTTACATGCGCTATCCTGTCTGATCTGTCTTGGCGCCGAGCCCGAGTTTCCCAGGCCCAGCCCAGCCAGGCTTGCTTTCTTCATCTTTTCTTACCTGCATTTCTCTCGACCGACCCGACTCGACATCTTCTCTCCAACATCATCAGCAAAGTCCAGATACGACCGATATACTGAGCCGCTGCTCTACCTAACAATTTCAACTCCAAACAACACCAAAACCGCCCCGTCATGTCGGGATATCCGGGTTACAATTCTGGCCGCTACGGCCCGCCGCAACCCCAATACCATCAGCAGCCTCAGGGCAATTATTACC
>JAAOAN010000020.1:0-17337 GCA_013396205.1 Fusarium mundagurra
ATAAAAAAATAAAAATAAAAATCTATAAACTATTTACTTTATATATTTACTAAATGGCATCTTATCTTTATTTCTAATTTTAATTAAATCTCTCTTCTCTGGATCTGATACTATATAAATGTGGAACTGTTGCTTAGTTCATTATCCTCTGCCGGAATCTCATTATGGCTTCAACCCTGAGCAAATTTAGACCTTGCACGGAGCTTTTTGCCAAAAACGTAAAGGGCAGCAGTTCCAAAGATGCCAGCAATGCTTAGACCTCCCAAGAGTGTTACACCTTTATCAACACCAAGGTTAATGAACAACGGCCTGGCGAAAATAACAGAACCGCAGGCAATGCCTGATCTCCAGATGCTGTTACCAGCAAATAGAGATGCTGCATACTGGGGATATGAGAAAGGAATGTAGATGAAAAGGGACTGCATCGTCCAAAAATGGCCTATACAGAAAATAGCAACGCCTATCAACGGCACCACCCAGTGAATGCTTGACTTGGCGGTCCAGGCAAAGATAAAGAGTCCAATGGGGAGTAGGAAAGAGCCAACAATGGCTGGAACTAGTCGATGTTCTTGCTCTCTGAATCCATTCTTAATGTTGTCGGGTATCATGTAAAACTGGAGGTAGGCGAAGTACAGAGTGATGGCGATGCTCACTCCCATCAGACAAGAAAGGAACGCCAAGCCAGTCTCTCCCAGATTGAATCCATACGAGACGGGGAATACTAACGGAAAGACCTCAAAGAAGGTGTAAAAGACACCATAAAAGTATCCAGTATAAACATTGACGAAGAATATGGACGGATCCTTCATCATGATCTCGATGGGCTTGACAAGGGCGAAAAAGAGAACCTCACGAGGCTTCATGTGATGCTGGGCAATTTCACTCTGAGATTGCAAAGCAGGATTGCCAGTCAGTTTCCTCAAACGTTGGGCTCTTCGAAGCAATATGGTATCCGAAGACGTTTCGGGCATAACCGTGAGCAGCAGGATAAGTGCAGGCGAGGCCATCCACACGATTTCCCACAGGGGCCACCTCCACGACTTTGCCTGCGCGGCGAACCCGCCGATGAGTGGACCAAAGGCCGGACCAGCCCAAGCGGAGAAGACCCACCAACAGAGCCCAAATGGTACATATATCAAGGAGAACATGTCCGCCACAGTAGCTCCGCCGTTAGCAAGAGCAGGGCTGCCAAAGAAACCGAGCAAGAACCGAAGAGCCAGAAGGCCTCCAAAGCTATCAACAACAGCCTGGGGAAAGGAAAGGATCCAGAATATGATGTACGTGGTATAGTAAATGTGATTCCGACCAACACTGGGTATTTCCGATAAAGGAGAGAAAAGGAGATCCCCGACACCATAGGCGAGAATGTACAAGGAGAGTCCCAAAGTTGAAGTTACGGCACTAACTCCAAAATGCTCTTGAACTCCATGTTCAGCTGTTGCATAGATAGGTCCAGCGGCGTAAACAGTGAAGGTATAGAAACACATGACAAAAAGCGCAAAGGACTTCTTCGAGCTGGACCAGTTTTGTGGATTGGCTGGGTCATCTGTAGTATACCAATCGATGAGAACTACGCCATCCGAGGTTGTCTGGGGGACAATGGCGATGGACTGTGTTCGTTGAGCTCGGAGGTTCTCTTCGACTCGCATCCGATCTTCAGTGTAAGGGATAGTACGGATGCTGTTGATGGTCCTGGTACGTCCAAGGCCTTCCAGACACTGATGGGTATCTTGGCCAATTGATTCCTGGTTAGCGAGATGTGTTTGTCGTTCGACTTCTTGGTCTTCCTTCATACCAACGACTGGTATGACTGGTGGATGCGTAGACACAGGTAATTGGTTGACTTCAGCGGCTTTGAGTCCATGACGATACTGTTGAGGTATCTCAAAATCGGCTCTTTCTTCCAGATATTTCAGGAACTTGTTCCTGGAGAGAAAGCGGACAAGCTGGCCCAGTGGGGCCTCTCGGATAAGGTCTAGCATGATGGGATGGTAATGAAGAGCGTGGTGTTGGATACAAATATAAACAAGGTCTGAGTGTTGTATTTTTAAGTGTTGATTCGCCATGAGGTGCGAATCCATAATCTTAAATAGAGGACTGGAAACGAAGAAGCGAAACAGTACTCATCTCTAATAACTAATCACAACCTAAAGGTAAGACCCCTAGCTTTGGTATCTGACAAATTCCCATGTATGGGCTAATGCAATTTGCTTTGGGGGGCTCTGGTAGGCCCCTGGTCCATTGATAAAATTACATAGAAAGCGAGAATGCAAAAGCAGTTGGTGCTGATAAATTTGACCCGCATTGATTTTTTGAAGTAGATTCATGACAAAGCTAGACCCCTATTTTGGCAATATTCTGAGATGTCTCTAGTCGATATTAAAAATTGTTTACTAAACATTTATGAGTAGCTATAGCATCTGCGCCCTCGAAGGCATTGATTACTGAGCTATACTTAGTTAGGCAATGGAATTTGCTACCTGTCTACTGTAATAGGTTAGACTTCCCGGGAGGCTTTGTTAGCTATAAACGAGACAAATCACATTACATAGTTAACATTACTGATACCAACCCATAAGCTTAATTCACATATGAAAGAGTCTTTGAAAATCTCAATCCTAATTGTCGGAGGGCTTTGTATGTTTAGAGATGCTAAGACTAGTTAGTAAGGAGATGTTGAAGTAATTAAGTCTGTTTCAAGTTGAGATAAAGATGTCTAGTAGTAACATAACAATGCACAATGCATAAAGACAGAACTGATAGTAATTATTATAATATTATTACATATTATTTTATGTCAATGTGTTACATATGTGAAATGGGTATTTCTCTTTTATTATTTAACTTTCTAAGGCTACGTGTAGCAAATTGTTATAAAACTTAACTTAATTCATATACAAGCTAGACAAGTTGTCTACCCTAAGTAAGACAAATTGATCAACCTCGGAGGTATATTTATAACCTTTTCATATACGTAAACTCAGGTGAAGACAGCTCAACTCTCAACAGACACTTAACTACGTTAGGCATCGATGTGCGGTGCCACCAGTACTCCTCGATATCTCATCTTTCTCGTCTTGAGTACCTCAATCGCTTTATCAATACCCTCCTTACTCATTGGAAATTCCATAACCATCGGCCGAATTCTGTGATGTGCTGCAAACGACAACATGTTTCTTATCTCTAATCTTGACGCAATGACTGATCCCTGTACCCTGAGACCAGATGCAATCAGCGGGTACTGGGGTATGTTAAAGTCGCCAAAATGCACCGTGAGTGGGATTATGGTGGCTCGGGGCTTCAGAACAGGGAGGTACTCTTCCCACCTGATCGAAGAAGATGACGTGACAAGGAGAGCATTTAGACTTGCACCCATGTTCTCCATGTTCTTTGTAGTGGCTACCATGAAGACGGTCGCTCCCATGCTGAATGCTTCCTCTTTTTTGCCGGCATCGGATGAGAACACGACCACCTTCATGCCCATCTTGGAAGCGAACTGGATGGCAAGATGACCCAAACCACCGAGCCCCACAACCCCGACATTGGACGAAGAAGAAAGGTCGTATTTGTGCAACGCATTCCAAACTGTAGCTCCACCGCACATCAATGGCGCTGCATCCACGTTGGAGATCTCATCCGGGATCCTGAACAAGAATTTCTCGCTCCAGACTGCTGCCTCGGCAAAGCTGCCCTGATCCTGATTGGCCTCGCCATACAGCTTCCGTTCAGCGCAGTATTGGTCATTACCACCCAGACATTCATCACAATGGCTACAGGCACCAGTCTGGTAGCCCCATCCAACACGGTCGCCAAGCTCGAGGTGAGTCACAAAAGGCCCCAGCTCCTTGACGACTCCCACTCCTTCGTGCCCAAGGACTATATCTGCAGCGAGATAGTGCAGATCTGTACCGCAAAGGCCTGATGCCCTGATTTGGACAAGGACCTGGTCGCCTTCGAGTTTCGGTTTGGTTATCTGGGCTGCTCTAACGTCTCCGGGATTGCCTCCCTTGAAGACTTGAAAGGAAGGCATGGTAAATTGAATGGATTGATTTTTTGGTTTTTCTGAACAATTGGTTTTGTAGTTTAACTCTGAATCATTGAATATCATATTCCTCTCCTGTCACACAAATCAATATTTATACATATCCTTATGGCTGTGCTAGTGAGATGAAGTTTAGTGCGCAGACTTCTGCCGAGCTTTTTCTGTCATCATGATAGAGCTCTTGCACCTATAATTATCTGGTAAAAAGACTAGAAGCTTCCGTAATGCATTATTAATAATAACTATATATACTACATGAAGGTAAGAAAAGAGTAAGCGATATTCCAATAGCATATAAGCCTTTAATTGCAACAGGCTGCTGACAAAACTTAAACTTAAATAGGAAGAGAAATGTAATAACAAGCCTGCCTAACTAGGCTAGTTTATAAAAGCGGTGCCCCAAGGATAAGTAAAAGCCAGACCTGCAACGAATCCATTATGGATTGATAGCTAGATATTGCAGGTATTATGCAGTTAACATTTTGCCTGTTTGGATACAGAAATTTGATATTTATCTTCCTTTTTCGGCAAAGGTAAACTTATTTCTTTGTCAGCATTCCATTAAGCAATAAACTGACAAAGCCAGCTGAATAAAGAACTCAATTACTAAAGGGTGAATCGACGGCATGTATCTGCATGTAACCGCTTGGCTACATATAAATACATTGAATGAGCACTGTTTATGCCACTTATCTAGAGGCACAATCTATTCAGTTCGCTGCTCATCGTATCACTACCTTGTTATCTTGTTCACTATGGCTAAACCATTAAATGATCTTTCCAATATGTTGAAGGCTCTCCATCAACCACATTCTCCCGTCGTATTTACCAACATCTATGATGCCGCCTCAGCCAAGGCTGTAGCATCACTGCCATTGGCAAAAGCACTTGCAACTGCTAGTTATGCTGTTGCAGCAGCGGCAGGCTTAAAGGACGACGATTTGACGATGAATCTCAATATAGCAGCGGCACGTCGCATAGCCTCCGCAATCAAAGACTTTCAGAAACCATTGTCTGTCGACTTCCAGGATGGCTATGGTGACAAACTCGAGGACGGTATCAAACAACTACTACAAGCCGGTGTTGCTGGAATTAATCTCGAAGATTACGATAATGCAACCAAGAAGATGTACAGTCCGGATGAAGGAGCCTCCAGAATCAGGAGGGTTCTAGGGGTTGCTCAAGCGGCTGGAGTGCCCGACTTTGTAGTCAACGCCAGATGTGATACACTCCTACACGGTGGAGAGTTGGAAGAGGTCATACAACGCGGGCAGCGATATCTTGCTGCTGGTGCAACTACCGTCTTTGTTTGGGGAGGATCACGGGGGGTTTCGAAAGCAGAGGTTGTTGAGCTGGTGAAGACTTTTGATGGACGTCTTAATGTTTTGCTCAAATTGTCGCCTGACGGGCTGACGATCCGAGAATTAGCTGAGATTGGGGTAGCGAGGATTAGTATTGGCCCGACTCTGCAACTAAAGGCCATGGAGACGCTAAAGGAGGAAGCTGATGAAATCTTGAAGATGTAGTATGTACAGAAATCTATTCTGTCGAAGAATGCAGTCTATAGGAACAGAAGTGGTGCCTCGAGGAGACCAATGACGAGCATTAGCTGGCGCATGAAGGTACTATTGCCTCTTGATTGCCAGTCAGCCTTACCAAGTGGATCATTTGATTTCCCAATTTCATGCTTATCTCTTAGTCAAATAAGCATTGAGGTAAATTCACTTCTGGTTAGCTTCAACATTGCAGAGCCTTTGACTGTTACAGAATTGCGGCGTCTCGTTCACTATCCAATGATATACCGCCGGTTAAGCGGCAAATAAACAAAAAGCCGACGCGCAGGAGCAGCCGAATCTCGTTCCATAACATTTTTATCTGCCATATCTTGCATTTCGATGAGACAATTTATGCTGGCGACACTCAGGTACTTGCTCATAGTAGGCAGAAGTTGCAAATACTGATCACAATCTTGAAGTTTGCTGCAATGTACCCGTCATAGGCCGTGTATGTTTTTACTGAGCCTTATGTCATCCAAAGCGCTCATGCCCCTACCGCTTTCAATTTGCCATTGCGGCCTGGTGCTAGCAGCCCTGCGCCTGCTATGCTGGTGGCTGCAGAGCCCTGCAAGGCTAATACCACTCGCCGTAACCTCTCTCCGGTTCCAGGTGCATGTCTCGTTTGTGTAAGTTCCGCTTACTGCTCCTACACCGCTTTTGGTCCGATAAGGCACAAAGGATCTGAAGGCTAACTGTTATGGCTACAGCGCAGAAGGCACCTGAAATGCGATGAAGTACGGCCTTGTCCCCAATGCAAACTGCTGATTTAGATTGCGTTTACGCCACTTCTCGTCGCTGATATTGTGGCCGTAAACGCAAAGCTACACGATCCACCATTCACCTTGTAGCAACGGAAGATCCCCTCCTATTGCCGCCCTTACACCAACCGCATGCTGAGCAGCATAAACGTGGACTTACAGCCTGCCTCTGCAATAAGCCCCCAAAAGGATGCACTTAGCATCTGCACCACCTGCAGATCAGCATGCTGTTTTGCTGTAGTCAACCTTGCTCAACCTTGCCAAGCTGCGAAACTGCGAAATTGCGCCAGGCTGAGCATTCGTATGACATATGTCTTCAGCCGTTCTTGAAACCCCACGCTTGATAAAAGATCAATTCCCTGTCAAAGATGGCTTCGAGTTCCCGTCAACGGCACAATTTAGCTTCCTTGCCATGATCTAATTAAAGATTTTCAATTAGTAACCATGGTTAACTCAATCAATTCACGACTCGAGCTGTCCTACCTTTCATCCAATTCCCCTACCATGTCTACTCCAAATGAGTTTATTGACGCTGACATCACCATGGACACGCACGCAACCGAGGCAAGCCTTTTGGTGGGAGGGCCGCCCGAGTCAAAGCATGATATATCCAATGGACATGCTTTCAAACGTGGTTTTATGCCTGGTAGAATCTTTGCAGATGTGGTATCCCCTCTGTTACCCCTGGCACTTTTGGGCTTTGCAATAGCTGTAATGCTCCTTATCGGAGATCTTGTACAAAAAGAGGTATACAGCAGATGGGAGAACGCCATCACCGTGGTTGGTGACGCAGAAAATGATGTTACTCTTTTGTCCATTTTCACCTCTAGACTGTATAGGTTTTAATTCATCCGATGCTTGATCTTTCCAAAAAGGCATGTGTACAACCGCGATGGCAGGCTATGTCGGGTTCATGGAGCGATATTCGGTGCTGAAATGAGGTTATGTCTATAATGTATCACGGATTGAAGACGGAAGAACAATTATTGAGCTCCCAATGCTTACCACGCATGAAGTTTAGAAGCGACAAAAGGTCTAGAACAAGATCTTGGCTGAGAACTTCTTAGTCCCACTCTCCCTTTAGTATGTGTGATGTTCGAATAATAATATATGCACCAACCTTAGACTATGACTTATACCATGGCGAATCCGCGTTGATCCAATCGGCCGTACCGCCCCGTAACTTATATCCTAAACAGTGGAGCTCTATAAGCGAGTTATGGAATAAAAATTAAATAGAATTACACGTTTGTTAGGTTTCTAGGACGCTCGTACAAGGATCTGTCAACCTGATTCCATATCAGAGCTGTAATGGGGATACAGCTAGCTTATTATCCTTGTAATGCCAGTATTCAATGCTGAATTATTATTAGCTAAATTTCAATACAAAGGGTTTGATGTGATAAACTTACAGGAAGTAAAAGTAAGTTCCTGCTCTTGGAAAAACTTTGTTAATCTGCTGAGTACTGCAAGTTCGAATTTCAACTTTATGCTATATGTAAAGTATTTAAGAATATTTTGAAGGATTCGAAAGCCTGCATATTGGACGCCTAGAAGAACACAGTCCATGATGATAAGAACCACATTCATAATAATGAGCTCTGCCATCAATCGCTGTTTCCTTTCTTCTGCTGTGTATTTGAAGATCTTGGCCGTTCCCCAGATGTAGAGCCCAGATATGACCAATTCTTGGACGCAGAATATAGTGATTTGGATGGGCTCCATAATCTTGTATCCGAGTTTAACTGCCCTCGGGACTGGGACAATGTTAAAGCAGAATGCTAAGACTGTCGTAGGTATGAGGAGGATGATAGCGTTGATAATAATCATTATCAGAACACTGCGAAGGATACAGGGGCTCTGGAGCACAAGATGAAGTCTTGACCACAAGACAAGCGATTGCCCAACCATGAGGGCCCACCACCCGGCAATTGTAACGGCGCTTTGAAGGTACGTATGTGGGGTTAATTCAAAAAAGTAGGTCGAGAAGCCAATGGTGGCGACGATTATGCCAAGGCTTGCGACTAAAAGGCTCCAGAAATACCACCCAGAGAATCTCTTAAAGGTGGCGAAGATTAAAATAATGATTTCCAAGGCATTGTAGAGGGTGACTCCTACTAAGCCAGCGAAAAAGAATGCCACTGATGGGCTGCTATCGCTCGATTGGCTAAAAGTCAACATAATTAATGCCAATAAAGGTCGAACAATTACTGGTAGTATAGAATTATTGCAATAGAAGGCTTTGAATTAATATAGGTTCTAGCAAGCTAACTGAAACTACACTATAAATTCTACACCTATAAGCGCTACCTATTTCATGGCTTGATATAGTATACTAATTCAAGCCTTATGGACATAATGACGTTTATCATTTGCAAGGTTGGCTGTTAATGTCAACAAATCTCCTTCTTATTGGTTGCGTGGCAAGTAACTAAGAAATTTAATCACGTCCTTAAACCTATTAAATAAGGCGAGTGAGAAATGCAAGGCAGTATACTAAAAGTTGTCATATTTTAGCATAAATGCTAACGAGTCATGTACTATTCTATGCCGATTTCTGTGCCTCCTTAGTATCTTAAATTATATTCATGGCAGCTAGGAGGTATATTTAACATCTTTATCTTTTTATAGGCAGCTACGCAATATATATATCGATTTAGCTAAGACGACTAAATGCGATAATAGTCGAGGTCCAGCAACTTGGGGTCAGATTGTGCTCTTGCAGTCTCAATGGTGGTTGAGAGCGGGGTAAGCACCCACTCAAACGAAAGCTGCCGCCCTCCCTAAAGCGACGTGTTTTAGCGATGGCACGTCAGGGCGCTTCCTATCTATCCCAGTTTGGGGCATCCAGCCAATATCATGACTCGGCTGGCGTTTCACAGGATGCAGCGTTCTCATTAATGCCGAAACTATCAGATTATAGTTCACAGCCACACGGCACTCTCCGAATAATCACAAGAACCCTTCTCGGATCCTCGCTAATAACGCCCATCACAGTCGACACGAATATTTTTGACATGTCGGCGCTAGCAGAACAGACACCCACGACATTGGCTTTATCATCATGCCAGCCGTTCGGAGAGACTGGGAACCATTCGGAATTGAACGAAGCCTAGGCTCTATCACACAAGCAGCCCACAATTTGTCTACCCGTTATGTGCCGGCTGCTGATGCCATTCGCAGCTGGGATTGCCTTGTGCAAAAGGACATCACCGTCGCAAAAATGGAGAACAATCTACTCACCATTATTGATAGCATGTACAATTTTGACCTGCTATTCCATGCTTCGGCACAGACTGGTGAACAGAGACTCACTGACGTTGCTGCGTCCCATGCAACACTATTGAAGACGCATCTTCGACCAGAGAGTGAGGTCGGCTGTTAAATATGGATAACAGGGTCAACTCTACTCGACTTGCCATGTTACCAACATCGACCCCAAAACGGGATATTTGAAACGGAGAAGAACACACCAGGGCTATGCCGCTGATTCGAAATGGTCGAGGGGTCAAGCCTGGGCTATTCTTGGTTATGCACAGAGTTACAACTGGACCAAGGAGGAAAGGTTCCTCGACGCAGCTTGCGGATGCGCCGAATATTTCCTCCTTAGACTAGAAACATCCCCTTCTTGCATCGAGCTTTCGGTTCAATCTTGTCCAGGAAACAAAAGCGCTCGTCGAGGGCGACATGTGCCGCTCTGCGACTTTGATGCGCCCATTGAGAATCCTCGAGAGCCTCTTCGCGATTCATCAGCTGGCATCATTGCTGCCCACAGAATGCTACTGCTATCTCAAGCGCTTGCTGGGCTGGGAAGACACACGTTGTCACGCCACTTCTTCGACACATCTATCGAAATCGTCAAGGACACGTTGGATGTTTATCTTGCTACCGAGAAGGTCAAGGCGACCACCTCTAATGACGGTGGAAAGTCCATCAAAGTGGAAGACGCTGTCCTGGGGGCCACCTTTGATGCTCGTTTGAAGCACAGGACACTTAGCAACTATGAAACAGCGATGAGACGATATTCTAACCACGGATTGGTATATGGCGATTACTATCTTGTCGAGTTTGGAAACCTTCTTCTGAGCATGGGGCTGGTCCAGATACGGGCTCTCCCAGCTAGAACAATAGATGCCGTTGACATCATCCTCCATTCTCTTATTCTCACAATAATCACAATATTGATCAATATTTGCAAGATTAGTATAACTTGAGAGGTTCTTGAGAGGAGTGGTAGCTGAGGCCTGTAGCTGAGAGTCGACAACTTGAGGCAAAGAGCTCAGAAAAGTCTATATATGGACGGGGTTAAGGTTACTGATTGAGTCATCACAAAAGCATATTATTCTGTTTCTAATAGGGAGACTTGTCTTTGTTAAGGCTATGCGCATATTAGCTTCTAAAAGCTGAAGTTAATTGGGACTTTTCAGTGTATTGGCTTAATATGCTCGTTGAGACGCCATAAGCTTTTAGAATCAATCAACATATGGACAGTGTTCCAGAGTGGACATGAGGATTATCTGTTGATTCTTTTCAACCGAGTATAACTCTACATAGACCCTCTTCCCAACGCCTGAGGAGGTATTGCCTGTTGAATGCTGATATGTGTTTCACCAGCTCCTGTTACATCAATCTCTAGCATATTCATGGAGCCCCAATCATCCTGGAGATAGTACCAGTCGTTCGGCACATACTTCATGCTCTGATTCACATTGCTCACGCCAAACACTGCAGTTGCAACAAAGGCTGATAGTTTACCCATGGCACCTGCACCAGAATACCGAATGGACGGAACCAACGTCTTCTGTGCGACTAAATTTGTGTTGGGATCTGCTTGAATCAGATATCCTCTGTATCCTAGCTTCGCATCCTCACGGTGAAGCCCTCCTCTGAGGTGGATGCTTGGTGTCAGATCAACAATGCCACTAACTCCACCTCGAGATTTGACGAGAACGCTAGATTGCTTAGTAACATACCCTTCGGCAAACTGCCCGTCATGCTTAATCTTTGCCGTGTCGATCGCAGAAATATGATATCCCGAGTCCGTGAGCCCGTCTACTGCGAAGGAGCTATCCAACATTTCGAAGTTGTTGAACCAAGGGATGCCATTGACTGCGCCAAGGCCTCTTATGTGATGGATACGAAGATGCCATCCCGGGTAGTGGTAAGTCAAAGGAACCAAAGTCGTCTGGATTGTTTAGGTCCAGGCTCTTAACTGGTCTCCACGTGCTGGTGATGGAAGGAAGATGGCCACGGCCTTTTGCAGAGTGGATAGGTACAGTATCGAAACGAACATCAACCGGTTGCGACCTGACCCTCCACGGTCCATCGCCACCCAATTTCACAGTCAAAGTGCTGTCGGGTGCAATCTGGTGGAGCTCCAAGCCAGTTGGTACGCTGTATCCAAAGGCAGAAGAGTATGCAAACTTTGGATACTTTGCCTCTCTGGCTTTGAACATTTGGGTAGTCATCTGTCCCGCTGATAGAAGGTAACGATTCCCTTCAGAGTGACAAACTATCTGATGAGGTGCAGGAAAGACCCTTGCAGTGTCAGGGTGTCTGGCGCTTGGAATCAAGGCATAGATCGGCTGGGGTTCTTCTTGGACGGTCCAGAATGGATGGTCTGATTGTAGCTCCAGCACCACAAAAGACTTCAAGCACCAGTAGACAGACTGTCTGGAATTATAATCCTCCGACATGTACATGTTGGGGTAGGCAAAGCCAATATTCATGGACCGTCTGAATTAAAGATCTCTGGTTCTTTTGCCCACCATCGCAGGTGTCGCAGGAGAAGTCCCTTGATTGTACCCAGGTTAAGTCGAGACCCGGATGACTGGATTCCGGAGAGAGCAAGGGCAGACCAGAAAGCTCCACAGGCAAATCGGTAAGTCATGCTTCGACGAAAAGGAATAGCAGCTCCGTTTGTGTCAAAGTATCTCCAATACTCGGATGCAAATTCCCGTCAGCTGTCGATATTTCGCAACTCCTTTCTTGTCATCTACTGCGCAGCGGACACACAGTAGCTGTGCGAATTGGATGGCGAAACTTCCAGAGTAGTAATCTACCTGCTTCTTATCGTCCCCCCAAACACCATCCGACGACCATTCCTCACCGAGATAGAACTGATCGAGCAATTCAAAGTCGGCATCCATGGCTTGTCTTGCTTTCTGTGTGTCGGATTCCAGCACCTTCAAGTTGAGATGCGACATCATCAAAACTCGCAGCAGTCGATGGGAACAGCTTGACGCGAGCTTTAGACTTGGATCTGTATTTCTCTAACGGTTTGATAATGGCAGTGGCTGCACGTAGCAGATCGTGGCGATCCTGGAAGGGATTATCCTGAAAAGCCGGGTAATCCAGGCATAGCAGCTTGATGAGCGAGGCACGAATGGTGATATCAAAGACAAAAGGGTGACCAAATCAGCAATACTGAACAAGAGCAATATGAAGTTTGAAAGAGCTAGACTTTTTAGATGAGCTCGGTGAGTTTTGGTCTGATTATTGATTTAGCGTCAGCCATGAGAAACTAGGTTCGGATAAGCCAGTGATCATCCACGTGCGGGGCTGTTCGGCACCTCGGGGTATCTCAAGCGGCCCCCGGGCTAAATAACTCGGGACACTTGAACTCCCGTCTTGTCATCTTTTATACTCACAAACAACTGCACTGCGTACTTTGACTTTGTCCGAGGCAATAGGATGGATAACGACTACTCCACCTCCACTCAGCCGGTGAAGACTGCTCAAGCCTCCGATGCAGGGCTTGTTTGCAGCTGCTGTCGGAAACGTAAGCTTCGATGCTCACGGGAGACGCCAATATCCGAACACTGCCATAAGACAGGTATGATGACATAAAACTTCTCTTCATAATGAAATATTTAGCGAGTGTTGTCAGGACGGGATTGTGTCGACGAGACAAAGCGCGCCAGACCTGGCATGAAAGCCGGTGCCATCGAAAACGTGCATAAACCGCTTGGTGCGGTCAATGCTCCTTTATCGCAACATTGTGACTGATCAGAGACAAGATACATTGGAACAAACTATCGCAAAACAACAGACAGAATTAGAAAGTTTGCGCGCTAAAGAGACACCAACTACCCGGGCGAGCTCGCAACAAGAAGCTGTAGATTGACAGAGCCTGCTCTTCTCTCTTGCACGCGAGATATGCAAACTCGGCAATCCTGCCCTTACCGCTTCCCCAGATGCTTCTATTGATTCGATTCATAAGCGTCGTCGAACGGAAGAACACGTCGGGTATCGAGAAAGATCCGAGTATGTGGTCAAACAGCCGGGTTTACCCGATGGTGTCATCCTATCAAGTCATAGACGCGTACTTTCGAAAGATACACCCGTGGATCCCAATGATATACGAGGCCCGGTTTCGCAAAAGACTTGAAGACCATGGCGAAGACCGATGTCTGCTTCCGCTTCTCCATGCAATGATGTTAAGTGCCTCGCATCGTGTTCCCCGGAGACGTCGCCAAAATATCACAGAGGCTTATTGGCGACCAAGAAGATGTGAGAGACTGGGTGGTTGCCAAAGCTACCAAGAGTCTGACAGTGGAGAACCTACAGGCCCTGATAATTATCTGTTTTCACGATGTAAGCTTACATAGGATCTTTAATTAACTTTATTTTTATTACAAATTAAAAGTACTATTTTTAAATATAAATTATCTTTTAAATTAAGGTTTTTTTATTAATAAAACTAAGTAAATATATAATAAATTTAAACTTTCTATTTATCCTAAGCTAGAATTATATCTTGCTCAATGCCTTGACTAAGACCTTCTCTGTTCATTAAGCCATATATATAACACTCTCCTACTAAGCTATAAACACCAGTAAGCTGCGGGCGAAGTATAAAAGGGGTAATAAAGCCCTGAAAAACACAGATTCGATCTCCTACTTGTACACCGGGAACTCCTAGCCCGCAGTATAAATTTTCTGAAACGAAAAATGGACGTTGTTGACTGATAGACATGGCAGTGGCGTAGGAAGAGGCCCCAAATAATTGGGCGGCACTGTATTTATGTGAGTTCCATTCCGTAACTGTGGCAGTAGACGTCCACGTTTTGTACTTTATGAACTGGTCGAAATAGTCGGCATAGACTTGGGGGGCCGCTATACCGGGGTGTATCATATTGGCGATAAGAGAGAAGGCTAAAACGTGTGGGAAGAACGGGTGCTCTGTTTCGGGGTATGTATTCTGCGGATATATCTGTCGAATCTGTGATATCCATGCCAACTCCGCTGCGGCCTTTGATTGCAAACCCTCTCTTGTGTCATGCCAAACGGCTGAGGGGAAGGGATCTGCAATTGTTTTGATCGTATCAACCAGATGACCAGAAATAGTGAGGGTATGATTGTTCTGATCGTAAAATGGCTGATGAGAAGTTGATGTATCTCCAGAAGCACAATAGCCCGCAGTGGTGATGTTGCCAAATATGGTATTTAGAAATGGGTCTGTCCAAACCGGCACCCATGATGGCAGAGGGCTAGGTTGTCGTCGAAGACCCAGACCTGCCGCATGAAGTATACGATTGGAATCAGGATCTCGGGAGAGGAGCCTAGCTGTTGCTCTTTCAAATACGGTCGCCTCTGGAACATCGTAGTCGGGAACGAATTCGGCATCTCCTGCGTCAGATGCTATACCGACAAGAGCGAAAAGCTTGTCTCTGCCGTCAGTTGCACCGCACTTCCAGCAATCGATAAGTAGGGACGACAGAAGTCGAGGCTGCTTGGTTTGAAATAGAGTGTGGATGGCATAATTCCTGACCATTGCCTCGAGCCCGCTTGGTGGATTCATCTCCACTCCCTCAACCAAAGGTACCAACAGTCGTTGCAGTCCATTACCTTGTATGATCGAGAGTACATCGGCCAGTGCCTTCCAAGGAACCATTGTCCTGCCGCAGATAATATTGATCTCATTTGGTACCACCATCTCTTGAACAATCCAAACACGGTTGAACCATGGATCTTCCAAGAATTTTGCGAATTGGAACCAAGACGAATGATCTTGGCATCCAGTGGACGCAATCAAGCTTTGAAAAGTGATAGGCAACTTTTGTCGGAACAAGTTGGTTATTGCCCCATGCAGGGTGTCGATGAAGTTTGTGACTTGACTTCTCTCAGGGGTATACGGTAGCCAGGCAACTACCTTGTTCGCACGGGCATAAATCTTATTCATCAGGCGGACTTGAATGTTCTTCTCAGCCATGTTACACTGATCGATGCACAAGGCGTCGATCCAGATGTACGGCGGATTTGTTTGTTTAGACACGGCTGATACGATTGCCATAGCAGAGGCGGTGATGTCAAGATAGCTGTCCTCGTGCCAAATGCGATCAGTTTTGATATCTGACCCCCACGAATAAGACAGAGCAGTATAAGCAGAATTCAAGGTCTCGAGCGAAATGGGGAGAAAGTCAAACGCAATGCGGCCGGACACGTCAGAGCACTTCGTAAGCTTAAGCAGTCTGATGTGGTGATCAGGAAGTGAAGTGTAGTGGAAACGTTTCTCCATCTTAGATGATAATGAAAGTACGCGAATTAACATGAACCTTACTTTAAGAAGTTTGACAATGCGGGGTTTTCGCTACGCAAGCCGTTAACAAGTAAAACAGGAGTTTCGTGGCTAGCGTTGGGGTTGCTTCTTTTCCAAGAGCCGGGCGCAAAACCATCTTCTATATTTAATAAAATCATTATTAGCAGTTCACATAATACAAAACAATGGGTAGTCAGCTGTTGCATAGCTTGTAACCTTGTTACCAATACGCACGCCGGAAAATGGACTTCTAAGTTATGTATTTACTATGTGGAAAGGTAGACGTGGATAACCGCTGCTGAAATGCAACTCAGCCGCAAACTCAGCCGCAAACTCAGCCGTAAACTCAGCTGTAAACTCAGCCGCAAAAGTCAGCCGTAAACAAATCAAGAATGGAGTTATTGTCAGTTCGGCGACTAAACCCGAGGCCAAGAGCGTCTGGCTCGCCTGGCTCTATATCTTTAATTGGTACCCTGGTCATTACAGCAAGGAGGAGAAGCGACTTCTCAGAAAGCTAGATCGTACCATTCTGCCCCTAATGTAAGTCCAAGCATGCTTGGATTTAGATGATTGGCTTACGAACTCGCGTATAGCTGTTCCATATGTAAGTCTTGACCTGAGATCGGTAATCGGTAGTAACGCTAACAGTTGATAGACTTCATCAAATGGCTCGACCATCCATAATTAACAATGGTTATAACTTGGGTATGAAAGAAGAACTGAATCTTAAAGGAATCGAGTTAGTAAGTTAAATTCCTTTAGTTTGCAATTCTGACTCGACCCAGGTACAACTTGTTCCCTACCTTCTACAACATAGGCTATCTCGTAATGGAGATACTCTGTATGCTCCTCATTTCTCGTCCCAAATATGCTGGTTGGTTTCTGCCCATCTGCGAAACTCTCTGGTTCATTATTATGTTTATTCAATGCCGCGACAACAGCGCGCTGATGGTCTATGGCATGCGATTCCTTATGGGGCTTTTCGAGATTCCTGCTGCTACTGGCTCGTTATACGTTCTGTCCTCGTGGTATCGATCTGATGAGGTGTTTAAGTGCGCTGGAATCTGGTCTGTTTCGAGCAATATCGGTGCTATGTTTGGTGGCTACATGCAAGCTGCCGCTCATGCTGGTCTCGACGCAAAGGCGGGCATGGCTGACTGGTAATTTAATGGAAATCCATTACCTCCTTCTCGTAGCTCTCTGACTCTCATGGCTTTAGGCGCTGGGTCTTTATCATTGATAGCATCATTTCCCGACCTATTGCTATTGCCGGCTTTTTTCTCTATCCAGGTGTGCCTACCAGTCCTCCTGTGTGGTGGCCCAGTGAAGACGACCAAAAGCTTGCTCAGGCACGTATGAAAGATGATGGGGTGAGGAAGAGCTGTGCTAAGGTTAGGGTTTTAAAAGAGGCTTCAGCCCCCAGGGCACAAAGGTAAAGGA